>CABHPQ010001235.1:16072-36968 GCA_902168405.1 Peromyscus aztecus
ATTTTTTGAGAATCTAGAGGCATTTGACAGCCTGTGCTCAGGCTGGTTGCTTTGGTTGCTTCAAGGACACTAGACCAAAACAAAAATCTTCAACCACTCTGGGCATTTTGCCATGTCTCAAGCAATGTATTATTAACTCTTAGTGGTCAGAGTGCCCAGGAAAAATCCTCAGGTTAAAGCTGCTGCAATTATTATTCAAATTCTGGCATAATACAATCAATGTTCACATTTATATCTTTATAGAATTTGTCTATATGTTTAATCCTGGCATGCTGTTGCTCCTTGGTCATATGACATTATAGTGGCTCTACATGAGCTAACTTCTAAGAGAAGGCAGTCCTAACACCTCATACTTTTATCATCTTTTCACTCCATACTTTGCTCATCAATATGTCTCTGTGTAGGGCAGAGTTGTATGCCACGTAATTGTCTGAGTGTATAGTGTGAAGAGCCTTGTAATCTGAACTGTGGCCAACTCCTCTAGCCCACCGTATCTTATTGACTGTTTTGAATTTACTTTGTTTTGAATATCTTGTTTCAGTGTAAGTATAGGGACAGATATTTCAAGAGTGTCTCATAGCCTCATGAAGAGATCTCTGGCTTCTTTATATGTCACAACCTCCAAGGTACAAGGAAGGCCTTCAAGTAGATAAGCATATCTCCCCTAAAAGCAGAGCAAGAATAGTATGTTCAGGACTTTCCTGGGTAAGCTTAGAAGCAGCATTCCTGGGATAAGGCATAAATGATTCATAAGGAATTTTCCATCAGCCCAATATCCTCAAATTGTGCAAATATTAAAAGTGCCCCAAGTATGTAACAGGTGGAGATGAAAACCAAAGGTGACATGGCAGCCATCATGTGGCTCAGTTTTGCTGGATCTTTGTCAAGCAGCTGTCCTGGTTTTATAACTTCTGCCATTCCATTCAGATATGCCTGTGCCACCTAATCACATCTTCACTCACAGCCTCATAGCTTGAGTAAGCTCTGTTTACTCTCAAGGGGAAATTTTTATCACTACCTATGTGACTTCTCTTTGTTTTGAACTCACGAATCTCTAAAAGTCTGAGGATCTTCCCCCATAATGTTTACTTCAGAGGACTCATCACTCCTACTCTCCATCATCCTGACCCAATTTCTTAGCAGCATTTATTTCTCATCATACTGAGTATAGATCTGAAGCAGGAGAAGAGCCATTCCTGTACAGTGTTTTGAAAGTGAGCCTTCAACTCCCCATAGATAGTTTCTAATGAAGCGGAGAGCTAGATCTCTGACTTTGGAAGGAGGGTGTGCCAAAGAAGTTTGTGTGACCCCCCCCCCAGTGAGGTTTCTGATCTGGCACCTTGGTTTCAGATCATTTTGGAGTGAAGTAATCAGGGAGATAAAGGCTGTACTGTGGACATCAGCCGACTCCTCCCTGGATATTCTACTGTATCCTGGAGAGCCCTGGCATTCTATGTGATGTCATCAGTGTTGTGGTAACACCAACTCCCCTTCAGGCATCTGTTAATTGCCTAAAGGTTTCACTTGCAGCCATGTTGGCAAGACTGACCAGGCTCCTTGGGAGACAGAAGGGAGAACATAACGAGACTAAAGAGAGGAGGAAGGAAGCTGGCCTTCATTCTCAGAGCCACACATCAAGAAATAAATGGTTCCTGGGAAAGCACAGTGAGTCCTGAACAAGGGATGGGGAGCTTCCCGAAGGAGAAAAGGCTTCAGCTGGGTTTTTCACAATGGGACTCAGGATCTTGGAGCTTTTTGGAAGTAATGGACCTATTATGCTTCCCCGAGTTCCTAAAAAGCAGACCTGGAGTTGAGGATTTCTGGTGGTTAGTTTGGCAGAGAGCCAGGAATGGTCAAGCCTGCAGCTGCTCCGCTCAGGGCCCTCTGCTTTCACTCCGAGTGGGAAGGAAGCATAGAAGGGAGAATGAGGCTTCAGTTACAGCACTGAACTTCACCCTCAGTGGACATTGGTTGGTTGTGTAATACTCATAACAGGCAGAGTAAAGTCCCTTGGCCAAAGTTGGAGGTTGTCACATTTTACCTCATAGCCACTTGCATGGTAGGAGCCACCAAGCATTGTTGCATGTCAGTGACCCCTAAGTTTCCTGAGTTCCTGCCCGCTCACTAGACAGTCATCTTTTCTCTAACTTGGGTGCAGGAATGGGCCATCACTCTTCCTGCAAATGTTTGTTCTTGGTGTCTGAGGGCTCACCTGAGGATGCCCAGTCCTTAGGTATCTCCACCCTGTCCTGTCACTAGGTGATCACACCTTTGCTAACATCATGATGGATGGACTGTACTCTGCTGAAGTTTTGGAGAAATTTTCATCATTACCTATGTGACTTATTTCTGGTCTGACAGGACACTCATTATCTCCCACCACTCACCCACAGTGTAACATCCCTGTGCATCTTTCCTGATATCTTCATTCACTTCATGGAACTTATCTTCCTCCCCCATCATCCTGAGTTGATTTCTTAGTATCCTTTACTTCTCATCTTATTGATTAGAGATCCTAAGGAATGGAAGAGCCCATTCCTGAAGAGTGTTTGGAAAGTGAGTCTTCACCTCCATAGGATGAACTAGTGAAAAGTTTCTAATGAATCAGAGATCTCTTGATGCTGAAGGTGCTGAAGGCCTTCCCCTGTGTCTCAAGGAAGGCTACTGGAAAGGGAAGCTTGACTTTTAGTGAACTGAGGAAGAGATAGTTATCAAATAAGTGATGACAATTGGCAGTGACTCTAACAGTCCCTCCTCTGAACATTCTATTGTATCCTGGAGAGCCCTTGACAAGATCTGTGAATTCATCATGGTTGTGGTAACACCAACTGTCCTTGGGGCATTCATTAAGTGCTTATAGGATTCACCAGAAGACATGTTGGCAAGATTGAGCACACTGATTGACAGAGAGATCTGGTTTTCTAAGGAGGAGGTGAGGCTTGAGATGGACCTTCCAAAAAATAGGGTTCAGTAGCTGGGGTCTTAAAAAGAGATAGGTCTATGCTGCTTCTCTGGATTCCTGAAAGGGTAGACTCAAAGTCAAGGATTTCTGATGGTTAGTTGGCAGAGAGCCAGGAGTTGTCAAGGCTGCAGCTGCTGTTCTGGGAGTTCCTTAATTTCATTTTGAGTGGCAAAGAAGGCCAGCAGGAGTCACAGACTAAGGAGGTGTCAGGGTAGGGTGTTCCTACAGTTCATTGTCAGTGGATTCCTTTAGGTTCCAAGGATATCTGATGAGAATACCAAGGAGGGAAACTCCCTATCCATGCACCAAGGTCTTAGACATTCAGTTACTTTTAGTCCTAGACACAGGTGAAAAGGGATTGGTGGTGCTAAGTACTAGGGACTTCAGGACTTTCCTGTCTCACATCAGATAGGAGCTGATATTTCCAGAGCTGCATGGCTGGGGAACATATGCCTTGCAGGGACAGTGGAGCTGCAGTAGGGGCTGGTGCACACATCTAGCCATAGTGACTGGGCACAGAGACATGGCTCATGAGCCCCAAACTTGAGGACAGTTGTCCTGCTCTTTGGGTCTTCACTGGGTTCCATGCATTCCCTCTTTCTCAGGCCTCTTCTTGGGACTCAACATGATCTCTCCTGGCCCTGTGCCATACAACCATACAAATTCACTTATGTTAATCTTTATATAGGGACTACTGGAAAGGCATCAACTTCAACCTCCCTCACTGAGCAAGAACAGCAGATGAACAAGGTGGATAAACTGACCCTTCAGCTACAGATGATGACCAATGAAAGGAATGTACTCTCTATAATCCTGGCCAATTTTACCAACAATGATTTGAACAACAGGTAGTCATTATGTCCAGTTCTATGGTGACTATCTTGATCCTACTGAGTCAACCCCAGCAATCCTCAGGTCATTGGAGGCTGCACCTCCAGGGTATCCTCATGCCCAAGCTAATTTTTCTGAGTGCATCTCAGCGGCAGAACAGAAGCCTAGTTGGGAGTGAGATGGGGATACAGGCCACACTGTTTCCACCCAGTCCTGGCAGTTGGAGGTTTCTGGCAGGGCATTTGGTTCTTCCTGTGTCATAGTTTCCAGGCGATGTCAGTACTAAGGTCAGGGAACTCACTGTGAGCAACAGTGTTCTTGGCCTGTGTACTCATGTTGGCAGCCCATTGGAATCCACTGGAGACTTATAAATGTATCCTTAAGTTGGGTCTACTCTCTGAAAATACTGATTATGTGATCTGGGCATCCATGTAGCAATAGGAACCTGGAATCAAAAATCCCCATTCTGAAGACATGCACAACATTATCATAGATTTCTAGTGGACCCAGACTTGTGACACAGACTCCTGAGGACGTCTTAGAGAGCTAATCAATTCCTCCAGGCCCAGTGATGGCACTCATGCAGCCCTTGCTCACTCTCTTAGCACCACCTGACTTCTGGTCTGAGGCCAGGACAGCGAGTTTAATAAGCACACATTGTCCTACTTCATAGGTACCATAATGTGACATCAACTGTGCTGGGGTAGTTGAGGGCACCGCCTGAATTCATATGGTCATTGGCTCCTGTGCTCATGGGGTTCTTTGTTCCTGGGCCATGCCCTACCACAGGCTGAGTTTTGAGCTGGAGATGCTGAATATGGAGCATAAAAAAGTGATGGTGGACCTGGAGAAATTCCCTAATGAGATCAGTGAGGCCTTGAACAAGTGCAAGGAGTTGACCGAGGAAACTTCTCCTGCAGGTGAGTAACTGACTTCACTGCAACCCCATTACTTGGGAGTGACTGCTTTTAGCATGTTTTTGTCTTTGAACCAAAGTGAGGCCTTTTTTCTCGTCTGTGTGCCCCATATCCTACAGCCTGCCCTGTACTGTTGACTTGGGCCTCTTGGACCAGTTTTGCTAAGAGTGAAGTGTCTGTGTGAGCCACTCCCAGCACTGTCCTGCCAGCCTCAGAGGCCTCTAGATAGAAAAACTATCAGCACCATGATGGGTATCAGGCATCTGTGTGTCTCTGGGGCTTGGGCGGGGGCTTACAGAGCTGGTTCACATGGGACCCATAGATGGAATATATTCCCATTGGATCTTCTGTCCTCCATCAAGAATATTTACCCTCTACCTGCTGTTGTTTTCCCAATACCATGAACAGTTAAGCACATGTTGGGGGAGGCAAACCCTGCTCTCAGAAGTACATGGATCCCTTTCGGTCTCAGGGTTTTCAGAAATAGTCTGAGTCTTTCTGGAATTTGGCTCTTCTCTGGCTTTTGCCAGCCACTAGGTTATGCTGGCATGGCTACAGTGGACTCTAGAGGGCATGGGACCTGAAGGAAAAAGTGAGCATCTTGAGAGAGGAGAACCGAAAGCTGAGGAGGGCACAGATTTCACTACAAGAGTCCTGTGAGGAGATGAGGAGGCTCTGTGGGGAGGCCCATGAGAAGATCTATGACCTCTGGGCCAAGGAAAAGCAGGTAGGCTGAGGTATTGTGTGCAGGCTGCCCACCATCTTTAATCATACAGATGTGCATTCACACGCAAACACACACACACACACACACACACACACACACACACACACACACACGCACGCACGCACGCACACACACTCATGGGACCATCCACCCACTTATCCATCAGATCACCAACATCTCATCCAATTGTTGGTTCCTGTGATCATTCCTAAGTCTTTCTGGAGCGTTTGCCTCTTGTGAGGTCACAGGTTGGAAACAGCTTTGAAGGAGCAGTGCCCTGAGAAAATGCCAAAGGAGTGGTTCTCATTGTCACCCTTTTTGTCTTCTCTCATGTGTTACATCTCAACATCAGGTCCCCCTCCACCCCTCCTCCCAGTCCTTCACCCCCAGATCCCTCCTACCCCAGGTCCACTCCTCCTTAATTTCCCTTCAAAAAGTAGCAGGCCTCCCATGCTTTTATTTAATTATTAAAATAACATTGAACCCCAGGCTTTGCAAATGCTTGTTATATATTCTAACAATGAGCTTTTAAAATCTTGATTAATGGTCACACCAAGTTGCACAGATTAACTTTGAACTCACAGTATAGTTCAGACTAGCCTTTAACATTCAGTTCTTCTGTCTCAGCCTCTGAGTAACTAGGATGACGGGTGTGCATCACAAGCTCAAACCTAGTCTAAATACTTCAATTAAAATTAATAGTTAAAGCAAATGTCAAAGGTCAATGGATTACAAATATGTGTTTTTAAGACATAGGCACTAAATTATTAGTGATCTCAAAAACATCAGTGAAAATATAATTTAAGATGTGTCATCATTAGTAGACAGGTAGCTTTAAAAAGAATAACATAAAGATTGCTTTTCAAGAATATTTCTTGGGAGTCACATAAATGCCAGGAAGTAAGCTATACTTGGAACAAACAGGTAAGATATCTGTCCTGAAGGAACTGAGGAAGTTATTACCTTTTATCCATCTTGTACATTACAGCTGCTTTTTGCTCTGGGCAACCCTCCAGCTCTTCTTGTGTCTGAGACCTCCAATAGAAGAGGATTTTCCTGCAGGAGGCAGCATCCAAACCCTCCTATTGATTTGTCCACGAAATTCAGTCTCCACAGGAAAGGCAATCTTACTTCCTGCCCATTATTCACAGCCTGCAACTCACTACTATATATGAAAATGATTATATGGCATCAAATCATAGGAATTTTGGCTCCTTGTTAATATTTTAGTGGAAGGAAATTTTAAGCTTTCCCTTGGGTAGATAATACATAGTTAATAACTATTTTAGAGTGTTATAACTATTAAACAATTTATTTTTATTTTTAATGAGTGAATATTTTATTTCTTTTTTACTGAAAATAGATCATTCTCTCACACAATAGTTGCCAACCATAGTTTCCTCTCCCTCCACTCTTCCCAGTGCCCACAAACCTCCCCTCTTTCTCAGAGCTGCTCCCACTTGACTTCTTTTCAGAAAAGAACAGGCCTCCAAGAGACAACAGCCAAACATGACAAAACAAGATAAGACCAAACAAAAATAAGACAAGACAAAAGCCATCATATAGACTGGACAAAGCAATCCGATAGGAGGAAAGATGTCCAGAGAGGAGGCAAAAGAGTCAGAGACAAACCCACTGCCACTATTAGGAGTCCCACCAAAACCCCAACACATACGCAGAGAAGCTGGTGTAGACACATGCACGCTCCATGTTTGCTGCATCAGTCTGTGTGACTTCATGTGAGCTCTGCTTAGATGATTCACTGGGCCATGTGACCTGATAGAGAGTTTCAATTTAGACTCCCACTTCCACACAATCACTGGCTGTGGGTCTCTACACCCATCTGCTGCTAGAAGAAACTTCTCTGATGACAACTGGCAACACATCAATCTATGAGTATAGCAGAATATTGTCAAGAATATTAGCAATTATTTTATTGATTTTTTTTTAGTTACATTTGGTTCTACCCTAGGTCTGTGGGCTATTTGGTCTCCAGTTCCTGGCCATTCTGGCAGTGTAGGGCATGGACTGCTTTTCCTTCCATGGGCCTCAAGTTAAACCACACATTGTATGGCCACTCTCTCAAGTTCTGTGCCAACATAGCCCCAGCACATCTTGCAGGGAGGACAGACTATACGTTGAGGTTTTTGCGGCTTGGTTGGTGTACGTGTTTCTCTTTCTGTAGCCTGCAGAGTACCTTTCCAGGCCAAACAGAATGGAAGATAGGGTGAGAGCTCCATGAAGGCAACAACTTGATCTCTCTGTGTTCAATGAACTGTGTAGATGTTGCCCACAACAATGGTACCCCACTGTCAGTTTTCAGAGAGGAACACTTTGTCCTAGCATCAATCTGGGTTATTTAGGGATCTCCACAGAATTCCCTTCCCAACAGTTTGACTGACTGCAATCCAGTCTCACCACTGGAAGCCTTGCCTGGCTACAGAAGGTGGTCAGTTCGGAGTCTGTACGCTCCATTACTAGGAATACTCACTAGCATCACCCATATAGGTTTCAGGAAGTTTTCTCTGCACTAGCTTTCCACAACACACTCTAAAGGCCCCCCAACTCCAGCTGTCTCCCCCCATACTCTCTCCCTCCATACCTTCCCCCTAATACATGATCCCTTCTAATCCTGCCCCCACTAACCCCAAGTCCCCCTGAAAAATATATTCTATTTTTCCTTCCCAGGGAGACCCATGTGTTTCCTCTAGAGACCTCTCTTCATCTAACTACTTTGTATCTGTGGAATGTAGCTTGATTATCCTTTACCTAACAACTAATATATACTTACAAGTGAATACAAATTATACTTGTCTTTCTGGGTCTAGGTTATCTCCCACAGGATGTTTTATTCTAGTTCCACCCATTTGCTTGCAATGCCAGTTGGATGTCATTTTTTAAACACCTGGGTAATACTCCCTTGTGTAAATTTCTTACATGTTCTTTATTCATTCGTCCATTGAGGGACATCTAGGTTGTTTCCAGTTTGAGGTTATTATGAATAAAGCCACAATGAACATATTTTAGCAAATGTCCTTGTGGTAGGAGAGAGCATCCTTTGGTTTCATGTCCAAGAATGGTATACCTGGGTCTTGAGGTAGATCAATTCCCAATTTTCTAAGGAACCACCATATTGATTCCACAGAGGCTATGCAAGTTTGTACTCCCACCAGAAATGGAGGAGTGTTCCCCTTGCGTCAAATCCACACCAGCTTGAGCTGTCACTCCTGTCAATAATCCTAACCATTCTCTCAGGTGTAAGATGGAATCTCAAAGTAGTTTTGATTTGCATTTCCGTGATGGCTAAGGCTGTAGAATGTTCCAGTGTTTCTCAGTTATTTGAGATTCTTCTTTTGAGAATTCTCTGTTTAGATCTGTACCCCATTTTTTTAATTGGATGGTTTTGTTTGCTGATGTCTAGTCTATTGAATTCTTTATATATTTTGGATATTTTCCCTCTGTCAGATGTGGAGTTGATGAAAATCTTTTCCCATTCTATAGGCTGCCATTTTGTCCTATTGATGGTGTCTTTTTTTTAAGTTTATTTATTTATTTTTTTCCACAAAGCAATTGCATTTTTAACATAGAACAATACATGATTCACCAGCATATATGCATACACAAATCTGCATCTTGAGTCAAGGAAGGTAGAAACAATAAATTTCTTCATTTAAACAATTCCATTTTTAACCCAGTTCCAGCATACAGTTCCTAGGTCATTACTATAAACTCGAAATTGTCCCATTGTAATGAAATCTCTATTATGCATTTCATTTCTTAAGTCTCAAAATTCAAATGATAAATTCTGATACTAGCCTTCCAAATATGATAAATCCATAACCAAAATCTTTTTTATAGTGTTCTCATTAAGTTCAAGAAGTTCAAAAAAAAAAAGTAAAGGAACTACTTTAGCAGATATATTTCTTATTACTTCTTATATACTTCTTATATTCATTCCATCTTCTTAATTCTTATTTAAACTTACATTTACAACTAGTACCTTTACTTCTTACAAGCTTATTACTGTATGTTTTAGGACTACCTTAGATTCTTCTTGCTAGATTATATTTTTAAAGGAACTCTATGGATCTATTTTACAAACTTATATAGGGCTACCATTAGCATATATTTAACTTAGTAAACACCTAAAGATTTCTTAACACAGATCTAACAAGACAGAATTTTTACAAACTCACATATCTTATTTTCATCTTTTTCTACTTCTGACTCTTAATTATTATCACTATCTCTATTAGAAAGATTCTCTTAACTAGACAGAAAGTACATACATCATTTCTAAAGTTTAGAGCTTATAGTCAGCTTTGCTATACAATACTGGGATTTAGTGAGTATTGTCGTTATAGAGTTGTAATACTTGTTACTAGGGGCTGTACCATTCTCGGGATGAAGTCCCCAAATCAGAACTGCACCCGCCCCGCCAGTGCGCACTAAGGTGGGCAACCTCCGACAGGAACTTTCCTTGGAGCCTGCGCCCGTCCCAGCCAGTCAGTGAAAAACAAAAGCACCCACAATAGACCTTCCACAGTTCCTTCAGAGAAACCCCTCTCCCACTGATTCCACTCTCACCCTGCATGCTCCCTTCCCCCAGATGTAGAGCCCCAGACATCCCAGGCTGCTCTGCTCCTCTGCTGGCTGCCTTTAGAGGTGGGGGCTTTCTTTCTCCCCGAGTCTACCTTAAACTCTTAGCAGCTTTCACAGGTTATGCATTTTCTGGGGAGAAATTTGTCCCTTCTATTTCTTCAGATGTTGGTGTGGGTTTATCTATTGCCTGAGTTTTCATGGGTGTGTTTAGCTTCTTTAGGTTGGATTTTTCCTTCTAGTGCTTTCTGTAAGGCTGGGTTTGTGGATAGGTATTGATTAAATCTGGTTTTATCATGGAGTATTTTGTTTACTCCACCTATGGTGATTGAGAGTTTTGCTGGGTATAATAGTCTAGTTTGGCATCCGTGGTCTCTTAGTGTCTGCATAACATTTGGCCAGGACCTTCTAGCTTTCATAGTCTCTATTGAGAAGTCTGGTGTTATTCTGATAGGTTTGCCTTTATATGTTACTTGGTCTTTCTCCTTTGCAGCTCTTAATATTTTTTCTTTGATCTGTATGTTTAATGTTTTGATTATTATGTGGCGAGAGGACTTTCTTTTTGGGTCCAGCCTATTTGGTGTTCTGTAAGCTTCTTGTATCTTCATAGGTATTTCTTTCTTTAGGTTAGGAAAGTTTTCTTCTATGATTTTGTTGAGTATATTTTCTGTGCCTTTGAGTTGGTATTCTTCTCCTTCTTCTATCCCTATTATTCTTAGGTTTGGTCTTTTCATGGTGTCCCAGATTTTTTGGACGTTTTGTGTTACGACTTTTTTGTCTTTAGTGTTTTCTTTGACTGACGAATCTATTTTCTCTATTGTGTCTTCAGTGTCAGAGACTCTCTGTTCCATCGCTTGTATTCGGTTGGTTATGCTTGTTTCTGTATTTCCTGTTCATTTAGTCTGGGTTTCTATTTCCAGCATTCCCTCAACTTGTATTTTCTTTGTTGTCTCAATTTCTTTTTTCAGATCTTGGAATGTTTCTTTTATCTGTTTAATTATTTTTTCTTGGCTTTCTTTGCTTTCTTCCAATTTTTTGTTTGTTTTTTCTTCCATCTCTTTAAGGGAATTTTTTATTTCCTCTTTAATGGAGTTTTTCATTTCCTCTTTAAGGGAATTTTTTTATTTCCTCTTTAATGGAGATTTTCGTTTCCTCTTTGAGGAAATTTATTTCCTCTTTAAGCATATTTTTTTATTTCTTCTTTAAAGGCCTCTATCATCTCCTTAAAGTCATTTTTAGGATTGATTTCTTCTGTTTCTTCTGCCTTGGTATGTTCAGGACTTGCAATTGTAGGGTCGGTAGGTTCTGGTGTTGTCATATAGGTCTTTATGTTGTTGCCTGTATTTTTCCGCTGGCATCTGCTCATCTCTTTCTGTGCTCAGTGCTGATGGTGTAAGACTCTATCTAACCCTTCAGGCCTACACCTCCAAGCCTCAGAGATGAGAAACTTCAAGCACCAGGAAATGAGAAACTAAAAATCTGGTTCCCTGGGCAAGCTGACCACCCCTGTTCTCAGTCGGTGAGGTGTATACTTACGATTCTGGTGATCTGGTTTGGTGGTTGGGTGGTCTTGATAAGTTCTTTTGAGAGCTTCTTGAAATACAGGATCCAAAGACACCTCTTACTCTGTGGCTTGCTGTATAGCTGGGTGGCTGGCCCCTGATGTCCTCCTCCTTCTCTGGCTCCTCAATCCTTCAGGTTCAGGTGAGCACTGCGGCATCCTCCCATGTTGCCTCTGTAACCACCGCTGCAGTGATCCCTGCTGCGTGGAGCCCAGGTCCTGCAGAGCGCACCTGCCCCATGCTGCGCTCTCCACTAGTTCCCAATTGAGAAGCAATCAGCAAGGAGATTAACATCCACTGTGCGGGTTCGGGCGTCCCTGAACCTTGTTCACCCAGCTCTGTTGTGCCCCAAAGGGTCACCCGGGGATTCCCCGGCCACTGCTCCTTCCCTATGCTCGCCACGACCACGCCGCTTGCACCGCGCCTCTCACCAGAGCGCCCGGCAGTCCGCTCACCGCTCACCCGCAGGCCTGAGGAAGACCGCGTGGGAAGGATCGATCCAAACCACGGATTCCCGAGGAAGGCAGAGAAACCCCGATGCTCTAGCCAGCTTCTCCCAACCTAAATCAATCCATCCATCCTTTGTCTCCAAGCTCTTATCTCTCTCTTTTTCTGTATACCTTTTTTGACGTCTTTTTTTGTGGTCCTGTTCCTCTTATTTCCCCATCAGCTCATTATTCAGTTCTGCTCTCATTCACGGCCCACCGGCAGCAGCCGCCATCTTGAGATCTCCTGATGGTGTCTTTTGTCATAAGAAGCTTCTCAGTTTCATGAGGTTATTAATTGATCTTAGCTCCTGTGCTATTAGTGTTACCTTCAGAAATTCATCTCCTTGGCCAGTGTTCAGGGCTATTTCCTATATTCTCTTCTACCAGGTTCAGTGTGTCTGGTTTAATGTTGAGGTCTTTCATCTACTTGGACTTAGGTTTTGTACAATACAGAGACTATCAATCTATTTGCATTCTTCAACATGCAGACATCCAGTTTGACCAGCACCATTTTTTGAAGATGCTTTCTTTTTTCCATTCTTTCTTTCTGGATTCTTTATCAAAAATCAGGTGTCTGTAGGTATGTGGATTTATGTCTGGATCTTTGATTAGATTCCATTGATCAATGTATCTGTTTTATGCCAATACCATGTGGTTTTTATTACTATAGCTCTGTAAGGCAGCTTGATATCAGGGGTGGTGATACCTCCAGCAGTTCTGTTACTGTTGAGGATTGTTTTAGGTATCCTAGTTATTTTGTTTTTCCATATGAAGTTCATAATTGTCTTTGCAAGGTATTTAAAGAATTGTTGGAATTTTGATGGGGATTGTGTTGAATCTGAATTTTCTTTTGGTAGAATGGCCATTTTTACTATGTGGATCCTTCTGATCCATGAGCATCAAAGAGCTTTCCACTTTTTGATATCTTCATTTTCTTTCATCAAAGACTTAGAGTTTTTAATCATACGAGTCTTTCACTTTCTTGGTTAGAGTTACCACAAGACATGTTATATTATTTTTTGACTGTTGTGAAGAGTGTTGTTCCACTGATTTTTTTCTCAGTATGTTTATTATTTGTATAGATTTGTGTTAATGACTTTTTAAAGATAATCTTGTATCCAGCCACTTTGCTGAAAGTGTTTTTCAACTGTAGGAGTTCCGTGGTAGAATTTTTAGGGCACTTATATATACTATCATATCATCTGCAAATAATGATACTTTGTATTCATTCTTTCCAATTTGTATCCCCATGATCTCCTTAAGTTGTCTTATTTCTCTAGCTATATCTTCAAGTTCTATATTGAATAGACATGGATAAAGTGGACAGTCTTGCCTTGTTCCTGATTTTAGTAGAATTGCTTTGAATTTCTCTCCATTTAATTTGAAGTAGGTTATAGGCTTGCTGTAAATTACCTTTGTTATGTTCAGGTATGTCCCTTGTATCTATAATATCTCTGTAGTTGATACATTGTATACCCTAATAAAACTTTCCTGGAAATCAGAGAACAAGACAGCCACTAGATTAGACATAGAGGCCAGACAGTGGTTGGCACACACACTTTTAATTCTATCACTTAGGAAGTAGAGATTTGTCTGGATCTCTGTGAGTTCAAGGCTGCACTGGAAACAGAGCTAGGCAGTGGTGGCACACACCTTTAAACCCAAGGCTTGAGATCTCATGTCTTTGCTTGGGAAGGACACACACCTTTAATCCCAGGAAGTGAAGGCAGGAAGAAGAAAGGTATATGAGGCATGAGGACCAGAAACTAAAAGCTTTAAGCAGTTCAGCTAAGACTCTTGAATGAGGACTTCAATCTGAGGAAACAGGATCAGCTGAGGAGTTGGCGAGGTGAGGTTGGCTGTGGCTTGTTCTGTCCCTCTGATCATTCAGCTTTTACCCAAATATCTGGCTCCATGTTTTTTTAATTTATTATAAGACCTTTTAAGATTCGTGTAACATATCTCCAGGACTTTTATCACTTAAGTGTATTGGATTTTGTCAAAGGCCTTTTTTTTTGGCATTAAGTAAAATGATCATATATTTTTTCTTTCAGTTTATTTATATGGTGGATTACATTGAGTAATTTTCATATGTTGTACTGTTCTTACATCTCTGGGTTGAAGCCTACTTGGTCGTAGGTAGATGATCTCTTTGATATGTTCTTGGATTTGGTTTGCAAGTATTTTTATTGAATACTTATGCATCTATGTTCATGAGGAAAAATGGTCTGTAATTCTCTATGTTGAGTCTTTCTTTGGTTTAGCATTCAAGGTAACTGGCCTCATAAAAAGAATTGTGTGATGTTCCTTCTATGTCTATTTTGTGAACTAATTTGAGGAGTATTGGCATTAACTCTTCTTTTTCTGGATGGGAGAGTTTTAATGACTGCTTCTATTTCACTAGGTGTATTTAAATTGTTTATCTGATCTTACTATAACTTTGGTAAGTGGTATCTATTGAGAAAATTATCCATTTCTTTTAGATTTTCCAATTCGATGAAGTACAGGATTTAGAGTATGTCCTTGTGATTCTCTGGGTTTCCTCAGTGTCTCTTGTTATGTCCCCATTTTTGTTTCTGATTTTATCAATTTGGATATTCTCTGTCCATCTTTATTTAGCTTGGGTAAGGATTTATCTATCTTGTTGTTTTTCTCAAAGAACCAATTCTTTGTTTTATTGATTTTCTTGTATTGTTCTCTTTGTGTCTATTTTACTGATTTCAGCTCCCAGTTTGATTATTTCTTACAGTCTACTCTTCTTGGATGTACTTACTTCTTTTTGTTCTATAGCTTTGAGGTGTGCTATTAAGTTGCTAGTAAAAGATCTCTCTATTTTTTTTTAATGTAGGCACTTAGTGCTATGAACTTTCCTCTTAGCACCACTTTTATTGTGTCCTATAAGTTTGGATATGTTATGTATTCGTTTTCATTGAATTCTAGAAAGTGTTTAATTTCTTATTCATTTCTGTTTTGGCCCGCTTTTCATTCAGTATAGAGTTCTTCAGTTTCCATGAGCTTATAAGTTTTCTGTTCTTTCTGTTGTTGTTGATATCCAGCTTTAATCCATGGTGGTCTGCTGGGATACAGGGAGTTATTTCAATTTTCTTGTGTCTGATGAGACTTGCTTTATGTTTGAATATGTGGTCAGTTTTGGAAGAAGTACCATGAGGTGCTTTTCAGAAGGTATACTCTTTTGTGTTTGGGTAGAATGTTCTGTAGATACCTGTTAGGTTTATTTGGTTTATAACTTCAGTTACTCCAATATTTCTCTGTTAATTTTGTCTATGACCTGCACACTGGTTACATGAACATTGGTGAGATTGGAGTATTTAAGTTCCCTAATATCAGTGTGTGAGGGTCAGTGTGTGCTTTAAGCTATAGTAGTGTTTCTTTTACAAAAGTGGGTGCCCCTGTGCTTAGGACAAGCTGTTAAGAATTGAAATGTCATCTTAGTGGTGTATCCTTCCCCATCTCTTTTGATTAATTTTGAATTGAAGTCCTTTTTGTTAAATATTAAAATGGCTACACCAGCTTGCCTTTTAGGTTCATATGCTTGAAATATCTTTTTCCAATCTTTTTCCCTGACATAATGTCTATATTTGATGTTGAAGTTTGTCTCTTGTATGGAGCAGAAAAATGATTCCTGGTTTTTTTAAATCCATTCTGTTAGTCCATGTCTTTTTATTTGGGAAATGAGACAATTGATACAGAGAGATATCATGTGATTAATTCCTGTTATTTTGTTGTTGTTGTTGTTGGTGGTGGTGGTGGTGGTGGTGGTGGTGTGTGTGCTGTTTATATTCGTGTTGAGTTTGTGTATATCTTTGTGCACTTTAGAATGTGTGTGATCCTCTATGTGTACATTCACTTGCTCATGGAACATCTTTAACACTGATAGAGACTAACTTTAATGAGAAAATCCTGTGCCAGCTTTGTTGAAAACCATGTAATCAAACATCACATGAAGCTGTCCATCTTTCTACATGTCCACACAGTTCCTTAGAACAAAACACATAAAAACTTCTGTAACTAAAAGTCTTTCAAGTGTTCTCAGAGTCACAAATATTTAAAAATATTAAAAAACAAATAATTTTAAAAGTCAGAAAAGAAATGCTTTGATGGAAACAACAGGAATGGTGTACATTGTGGTGATTCCCTTGCAGGCTTTACAACAGGGAGGGAAAAATGATCCATGAAGAGACAATAATGAAATTTGGCTCAGCCCAATTTTATTGTGACCAGTGCTAGACCAGGACTTCAAGAGTCTGGACCAGATCATTTAACTTTAGCCATATTTAAGCACAGCTCAATTTTTGAAAAAAGTATTAAGATAACAAGTAACTCAGTCCCAAGTCCACAACAATTTAAGATATGTTTACATTGAGATTCCTTACACAGTACATTGGACTTTTTTCACAATAATGGGTACAGTTGACTCATAGATGGTGCCCACAATTTAGGCTGTAGAGAGCTTGACTGAGGTAAACATAATACCTATGGGCATCAGGATTAGCCACCAGTAAGATAACATAGAAGTCACTTAGGCTGCTGTAAAACACAAGTGACTTCAATCATAAGAGTAGGTTTATGGTCTAAAAGCATTGCTCAAGATTTAGGGAACTAGGTCTTGGATTAGTAATACCATTGATTCTGTGAGATATGGCAGAGCCTGTCTCAACATACAGCAAAGGGTCACCAGGTTATAAAATGGCATCATTCCTAGCATTCTAGGAAGAGCAGCTGTGCTCCTCATTCCATTGAAGATGTAAGCTGTGTGTTTAAGTTTCCTGGCTTCTCCAGTACTTACCTGTGTGCACAAGGTTTTTTGCTCCCTACAGTAGATGATGGTGAGGAAAGGGCTGCTGAGGCAAATCAGGTTGCCTGAGAGGTAGGAAAGGCTGGATGAGGGTTTGTGTCCCTTCTCTGTTCTTAGTGAATGGTGACTGCCCACTGGATGGGCAGGTGTCCTCCCTCACCCTGCTTTATTCTCAGTCTCATTGCCTGCTACCATTTTCTTTCCACCTTGGCCTCACCATTGCTGAGTTGACCTTGGCCTTGAAGCTTGGCCTGAATTTTCTTCCCTGAGAGCTTCTGAATTGCAGGGGTGCTTGTGGCTGCATCTCAGCTGAGCAGAAGTCCCATAACCATGCTGAGGTTTGAAAATAGGGCTGTCTCAGTGCACCCCACTTACGCTCATTAGAGTCTAAAGCACTCACCCTCTGCTGTGTCTGCAGCATTCAATAACTGATTTTATTCCAAAGTTGTTAAGTCTGAGTTAAAATGGGCCTTATGGAGGGTTAGGAGAAATAAAGAGTCTCAGACATTGCTGGTGTTGTAAAATGATGTTGCCCCATGAGAAGCTATGTACAATTTTTCAGAAAGTTGAACTGCAGTCCCCAAGTAACCCAGTGATTCTGGAATGGGAAATAGTTGTTCACAGAGAAACTAGTTGACACCAGGGTTGGAGCAGTCATCTTCAGAGCAGCCCTGAAGTCAAAACTATTCAGATATCCATCATCTGTGAGTGTAAAAGTACAATGTGGTCCAGGCTTTCCATGGAATCTTGTTCAGTAAGAAATAATACATGCAATCATTTGTCTGTGACTTAGTCAACCTTCTCTTACTCAAACAAATCCCTGACACAATCACCTTACAGGAAGGAAAGGATTATACTGGCACCTGGTTGAGGATTTTCTAGTTTCCTGGGCTCATTGCTTTGTGTCTGAAGTGAGGCAGCCTGTGGTTTAGAGAGCTCCTTTTGGAGGAAGCTGTTTACCTTGGAGACACTGGGAAGCACTGAGTGAAGCTATTGGCTGCTTCACCACCATCCTGTTGTCCCGTGCTGGGGATCCAAGCCTTTAGTGCACAGACTGGGGAACTTGATGAACAGGCATGGCTTATAGGCCAAGCATCCCACGAGTCCGTTTGCTTGTGCACTTGGTTTACAAGGTTTGTGCACTTCATTGACTGATCTGTGTGTCTGTCCTGCCCACTGTGTTCTTCCATCTAAGGAATGTTCAGTTTCTTCTTAAACGTCCTGGGTGATCTTTTCTTATATTAGCATTATCTGGGAAACTAAACATGTGAATGTAATGTAGTATGCTTGTATGTGTACACACTTGTACGTGTGTGTTCAAGGTTGTGTGTGTTCAGGAGTGTGTGTGTCTGTGTGCATATGAGTGTTCAACTCTGCACTAAGAACATAATCTTCTACTAAACAGAAACAGGAAAGATTGGAGGAGAGACTGCAATACCTGCTGAAGCAGAGAGATCTGGTCACCAAGCACAAGGTCTTGGCAGAAAATCTGCAGCATTACTTCACTGTCTCCCAGATGAGGTAGGACCCCAGGCCAGGAGGGAGTGGCACTCAGTAGTTCCCCTCTACCTGAATCTCTGTCCTATTTGGATTTCTGCCCATCTGCATGGCCTTTCAGTCACAGCCAGGGAAAGAACATCTGAGTGTATGAGCTGGTTCAGTCGACAGAAACGTCTGTCCAGGAAAAATACTTATTATCCTTAATCTTTCTAGAGATTGTGTCCCCTTCTTCTTTTCTGAGCTCTCATATGTCCTGAGTTCATTGATCTTTATGTTTCCCCACACATGTTCCCATGGCAGCCCCAAACCTAACAGGGAGAGTGTTAGATGGATGACAGTGTGCCCTCCTGCCTCTTCATTTTCAACTTCAGGATGACACCATTAGAGGTAAGGTCCTACCCTTGTGCAGATTTGCATGGAGTCCCTTCTTACTGATTACAGGTTTTCTGCAGTGTGCATCTGTTTGCTGTGAGAAAATTTCTCTGGAAATAAGCAGGTTTAGAGTTTGACAGGTTGAACCCAAGGAAGTTTCTGTGCTAAAGGAGTAAACAGAGCCTGCATACTGAAGTGTTGTGTAGACACCACTAGAGGGCCTCATACAGTTAGTTTCCAAGGTTGCTGAGTGGCCTGGCATCTGTTCAAGGCCATGCATATCTCTCCTGAACTGTGACTCTGACATTGCTATGCTGCTATTTTTTTTTTCAAAATAATGTATCTGAACTATTGGAGAAATGTGCTGGGGTTGTGTGTGTGTGTGTGTGTGTGTGTGTGTGTGTGTGTGTGTGTGTGTTTTGTTCACCAATGTGTATTTCTCAGTTCAATCTCTAGCAATTTTTAAAGGTTGAGAAAAAATCCAGGGCCAGCTGCTCTCTGGCCCTTCTCTCTTGAGGAAGAAAGGAATAAGCTCAGCTAAAAGGTAATGCTGTTTGTCCAGCTGAATGGAGCTGGTGGGGACTCAAATGCTGGCATGGCAGGTCCCCACCAGGCCTGTGTTTCAGCTGCCTTCCTCTCCTAGGTCTAAAAAACTCCAGCATGATCGAGAACAGGCCACAGTCCAGGGTCAGAGCCTGCTGCAGGCAAACCTACTTCAGCAGGGACACTAAGTGCGCCAGGCAAATGAGCCACCATTGACTCCTATCCCCTGCAACCATGGCATTCATGGGGTGGTCTTTCTTCCTTCACATTGGTGTCCCGTGAGTGAATAGGCCCTGGTTTTGTCTAGGCCATGGCAGAGTTAGGATGCTTATGGGAATAATTGCCATTCTTTCTCTGACAGCACCTCTTAAGAAAACTCCACTCCAGCATCAACACCTCCTCAAAAAAAGACATCTTGTACCTGTGAACTCACCAGTGAGGAAAATCCCAACCTACTAGCAAGGGATCCATGTGTCTGTTGGTGCATTATTCCAGGAGAAAATAAATCATCAAAAAGAAGCTTGAACTACAGAGGACCTGCCAAGATTACTCAGAACCCAGACATCTATTAACAAGTGGCCCTCAAATGGGGCACAACAGCATGGGGAGGGTATGTTGGTGAGCCAGAGTTATTCTGTCAATTTACTCTCCATGTCTTTAGTAAGCTGTCTGAGTCCTCCACATGTGGTGAGAAATCTGACAAGAAAGCCTGCATGGCTGTCATGCTGGTATCTACACATACCACATGGAGAAGAATAGGATTCCCTCCCCAGGGCAATGCTGATGCCAACTCCATGTCATGTGAAAGTGTTGCTGAAGATGATGCACTGCAGAGACTACAGCACTCCCTCATACCTCATGTTAGTCAGTCATTGGATCTTCCATAAAGAAAATGACTAGGGATTCTCCAGTTTCACAGCCTGGACTGGCGTGACTGGTCCTGAGAAAGAAATTATAGAGGAGGTCTGAGTCATCTTTGGTGTCTTTGGAAAGCCAAATGTACTCCATTGATTTGTTGGGTCTAGAGTAGAATAATATTTGTAGCTTAAGTTTTTTGGAGGGGTCTTTTCTTTGCTGGGATTTTGTTTGCTTGGTGTTTTTAGTTTAGTTTAGTTAGAAATTTTGTTATTTTTTGTTAATTCTTTTATTCTTGTCAGTGTTTTAATAGTTGGCTAAATATATACATTGCATTTACTGACTGCCTTTTAAAAGTCCCCACTGAAGACTTTTTATGAATAAAAAAGCAATTTCCAACTCTTCACTTTTACAACTCTTCTTTATTCAGGCATGGTGTTGCACTCCTGTAACTTCAGAACTCAGAGGCAGAGATGAATCTCTGCAAGTTCCAGGAGCCTTGGCTACAAAGTGAATTCCCATCTAACCAGGGCTACATAGGGGGTTGACACCTTGAATGTGGATGGCATGGTCTACTCCAGTCTTCATGACCTAGCCTTTACGTTAACAGACAGATTTAGAGAATGTAACAATGATGAGCTTCTGGAAAGAAAGGAATCTCCCTTCTGCACTACATTAGTCCTTTCCCCATGCCCTTTCACAATTGCCCATTGTGGTTCTGGGA
>CABHPQ010001236.1:0-14997 GCA_902168405.1 Peromyscus aztecus
TGCAACTTAAGAGAGTAATCTGTCATCATAAGCCACTGTCTGTAGTTTATGTTTTCCATAACAGCAGGAAACTAATAAATGTATATAATCCTAAGAAAATAGAATTGAACTTCTTGTTTAATTTGACAGAATTATGGGAATTTAATTAAAAATTAATCTGTTTCTCAAGAGTTGAGAAATACATAAAAAACCACTAATCAGAAAAAAATGATCTCTAAGTAGGACAAATTTTATCTCTAATACAAAATTTCTTGCAGACAATCACGGTGTCACATCCTCTGCAGTTTGCTAGCTGGAGTGTGACCTTAGATACATTACTGAACTTTTCTGAGATTATTATTTCCTTTGAAGAAATGATAATTATTATCCATACTTCTCAGAGTTGTTTTTAGGATCCAGTATGTGAAAGGTGCAGAAGGAAAGGGAGAGAGCCCTGTCTGTTAAGGTCTTAGATCATGTCACACACCCAATACCCACAGATGACAAGGCCAAAAGGAAACAGAAAAGACCTTCATGGTTATTGGTTTTAAATGAAGTCCAGACAATGGAGCTACACAAGGACAAGGTTACCTGGAAGAGAAAGGTAACAAGACCTGGTAACAACTAGAATGTGGTGGAGAGAATGCACCCCACCAGAGATGGCATCCTTCATGAAGGAAGTAAATCTCCCTGAGAAGTTGGGGAGGCCACAAGCATAAGAAAGAAATATTTTTCTAGAGGTTTGTTCTAGAATAGGGCTAAATGACTCAGAGTGAGGTTGAACCCTGTTATTTCATTTCTGTAGAGTCCACAGCAGGAACATTATGTGAAACAGGGCTGAGTGTGCTGTTTCCAACTTTAATTCCAAAAGGGCCAGGGCTAGAAATACTCAGAAACTGTGCTCAGACCTCAAGAAAGAACTCACTGGAAATGCCTCTAAACAAGCACCCTCATTTCTGCCTTCACCCCTGAACATTCCAACCATAACATTTGCTGGGAATGTGAGATATCTCAGACTTCCAGATATCCCAGACTTCCAGAGTGATAAGCACTAGAACTTCCTAAGTAGGAAAGATGAAAATGTTGGAAGATGCTACACGCTAGAGAGTCACGTGAAGACTCTTAGGTTCAAACCTCCTCCTTTTCTATGACTCAAACTGGAGAATTTCCCAATATTAGAACAAGCTGTTCATGAATAAGGTTCATAAACCTTCACGTTACATGTCCCATCTCTGGAAGCCTTGGAATTCTCAGTCACTGTTTCCCATTTCCTAATCCTAGGATGAGCAGGCATTTCCAAGAGAAGTTTCTGAAGGACCAGAAAACTACCTCTCACACACTTGCACATAGAGAAGATGAGATAAGGGAGGGAAGCTCTCTGACTCAGCTGAGCTACACAGCTGGGCAGCTTGTACTTCCAACATTATCATACATCTGGTTTCTTGAAAAAGAGAAGGCATTTCCTCCTTGCACTGATGTTGGAGATTTCTTCCTGTTCTCCAGCTGTATAAAGGGAGTGAGTGGCCATCCTTTACCTCAAGCCACTGTCTGTCATCCAACATGACTCCAGCGACAAAAATCAGCATACTGCTTATCGTGATCATATCTCTTCTCTGCTCTGTAGAGGGTAAGTTGTAGGTCACAGTGTTTGTAGGTGGATGATATTGGTGACTACCTTTCTCCTTCAGTAGTGTACACAGTCCCTCAAGCACCATGAATGCTAGTCAGTAAGGGTGATTCTTCTAGTTGGGTAACAACTGTACTTATCCATGGTTCACGACTAAGCAAGTGTTGTCTTCAGCAATGGGCCTTAGCATTAGGGTGTGGATAGTAACCAACAGCCTTGGTAATAGTCTATAACGCTGGTGGAGGGGGTTCCATGGGATACCTTTGTCTAAAGACTTAACAAGATGTTACCCATTTCTTGCAATGGAGGTTGTACTTGGTGGCATAAGATGTATAGTTGGGTCATCGCCTCTCCCACCATACAACTCCATTTAAACTTCTTTCATGTGTGTATATATTTTAGGAAGTTTCTACAGTAGTAGGTTTCCATATAGTTTTTCCTAAGGCGTTTTATGTTAGCTTTCCCTCCCTATATTTTCTCCTTTACTCTTCACTTTCATCCTCCTCCCCATTTAGTCCTAGTCTGGTTTAGCCTTTCTCTATATATAATGTTATATTCTATTTCCTTTTGCTTGGGAGATCATCTCCTCCCCTCCAGTTCCTTATTTGGTACCTAACTACAAAGGTCATTTTGATAGTAGTACACATATCAAAACCTTAACAGGTAACATAGACATATAAGAGGAAACGTTCAATATTTGCCCATTGGAGTCTGGGTTACCTCACTTGGGATGATTATTTCTTGCTCCATCCATCACCAACAAATTTTATAATTTCATTTTTCTTAACAGCTTAACAACTATTCCATCGTGTAAACGTACCACATTTTCTGTATTCATTCATCAGTTGATGGACATCTAGGCTGTTTCCAATTTCTGTCTATTATGAATACAGCAGTAATGAACATGCATGAACAAAATCTCTGCACTAAGAAGTAGAAGACCTTTGGGTGTGTGTCAAAGAGTAGTATAGTTGGATCGACTCTTGGCTTCACTGGGAAACTTCACGTTAACTGCAATACTGGCTGCACTAGTTTGCCCTCCTACCAACAATGCATAAGTCATCCCCTTTCCTGTATCCTCATCAGTATGTGCTACCATTTGTTTAACTGATCTTTGCCATTTTCACTAGGATAAAATAAAGGCTCAAAGTTATTTTAATTTATATTTCCCTGATGGCTAGGCTGTTAAATATTTCTTTAAGTTTTTGCAGCCATTTGTGTTTCGGTTTAAGAGAACTAACTCTCTGCTTAGTTCTATACCCCATTTTTCAACTGGGTTGTCTGTTTTCTTGATGTTCAGTTTTTTCAGTTCTTTATATAATCTAGATGCTAACCATATATCAAATGCATAATTGGTAAAGAAAAGATCTTTACCCATTCTTCAGGCTGCAGCTTTGCTTGAATGATGGTGTCCTTTGATATGCAGAAACTTTTCTACTCAGTGAGGTCTCATTTATTATTTGCTGTTCATAGTGCGTGTGGTATTGAATTTCCTGTTCAGAAAGTCTCTTCCTGTGCCAATGATTTGAGTTTGATCCTCACTTTCTCTCTGTGTCTCTGTGTCTCTGTGTCTCTGTGTCTCTGTCTCTGTCTATGTCTCTGTCTCTCTCTCTGTCTCTCTCTCTCTGTCTCTCTCTCTCTCTCTCTCTGTCTCTCTCTCTCTCTCTCTCTCTCTCTCTGTTTGTCAAGGCAGGGTTCCTCTGAGTGACATCCCTGACTGTCCTGGAACTCCCTTTGTAGACCAGGCTGCCCTCTAACTCACAGAGATCCACCTGCCTCTGCCCCCCAAGTGTTGGGATTAAAGTCATGCACCACCACCACCTGTCACTTTCTCTTTTGTCAGATTCAGGGTATCTGGTCTTATGTTGAGGTTCTTGATCCATTTGGAGGTTCCGTTTTGTGCAGTGTGATAGATATGGATCTATTTTCATTCTTCTACAAATCGGCCGTCCACTTTGACCAGCACCCTTCGTTGTCTTGTTTATCATTGTGTATTTTTGGTTTCTTTGTCAAAAATAAGTTGTCCATAGGTGTGTGGAGTTATTTCAGGATCATAAGGTTACATCATTTAGAGGTGCTAGCACCAGTACAATTCTGATTGGCTCAAGTTTTAAGGGCTTTCCAGAATTTCTGTGTTATCTTACTTTGTAGTTTTAACAGGTTGTTTGTCAAACTTTATAGACTACTTCCGGCATTGGGACATTCTATGGTTAATCAATTGCTACCAAATAGTCTTTCAAACATCCTGACTTTGTACTTTTGACCATATCCAACATTGGGGCATTCTATGGTTAATCAGTTGCTACCAGATGGCTCTTCAAATATCCTGGGACCTATGTCAACAAGCTGGGGTGAGGGACTTGCTTGAAATGGGAGTGCTTTGATTCTTCATTTCCCCCCTCTCGTGTGCCTAATGGAATCCAATCATGGGTTCCTAATGGACAGCTCATAGGTGTCCCTTGTCTACACAGGCATATATTTTTGTGGGTTTTTTTACTATGGGCTGAATTATACTCAGCCTTTGTCTCATGTATTGGAGCAGCCGGCTGAGAACACAGAGCCCCAGGGTTAGTACCAAAAGCAAGACTGACTAGTTATGGGCCATTTGGGTGGAAATTAAAGTTGTTTGACCCAGCATTTCAGTCTTATTCTGGACAGGGAACATGGGACAACATATTCTCTTCTGAAACTGCTTCAAGCTGGCATTGGGGCACTGTTGTCAGGACCCCCAAAAGCCTGAAAGGCTAGTCAAAGACTGGGCAATGGGGCATTTGTCAGAAGTATGTGGCTGTCTGACCCCATAGAGACAAGGAATAATCACATTGGCTGCGCTGGTCCACATCAGCTTTTAGCAAGTCTGGAGCTCACAGTAGTCTGGAGCAGTGTAGTCAGCAACTGAAGCTTGGAGGTGGCTGCCAGCCAATTGGAAATCTGTTTAGACAAACTTAAACTAGGAACAGAAGTTAAAATTTATGAACTTATTTGGAACCCTTAGGCCCATACTCTTAGTAATTGGGAAAAGCAGGAGTCTCAAGACCAGGAGAGGGGAAAAATACCATTCTTTGGAATCTGCACTTATCTGGGGTACTTCCAACCTCTGTGAAGTGGATCCTAGTTTTATGACTCTTTTAACCCTCTGAGGCCTATATGAACTATCTTACAAAATGACATAAAAGTTTTAGATACATTAGTATTACCAATCTGTACTGAAATCCATATCATAGACAAAGCAGGTGATGGGTATCTGTAAAACAGCAGAAGTGGACTCATACCTTTGAGTCTCAACAAGAACTTCAGATTTGGGTTAAAAGTATATACATTTTTCTTCTGTCCAGAGAGCCAGGTATAAATTGGACAGAGATTTTTGGCCTGATGAGAAGCACTTTTAGGTTTATATTTATATATATTTAGATGACAACTGAAACAAATCTAAAATATTGAGCTTGTGACTGAACAGGAAGTAATCATTGCTCTACCAGCTTATCAGGACTCTTAAATGTTAATCTCTGAACTGTTATGTCATAGAACAGGAGAGCAATCTGAAACATTTTTTTATCTTAAATCATTTTTTGAGATCCTCAAAGCTTAGAAGCTTTTATATCCCCAGATCTGAACCTTTATGACTTATTTAAACTTTTGTATCTTAGAAGATTTTTTTAAAAGTGAGCTAACAAGCTGGCTATAGCCTTGCAGAAGGATCTGGTTGTCTGATGCTGCCATGCTGACAAAGTTAGAGCTAGCCTAACCATCAGTACTATCAGAGATCTGAGAAAGATAAACTATATCTGAGTGCAGACCAAGCAGCTTGCAATCCTTTAAATTACAGGGACCGATTCCTACCCAGGTCTCCATAGCATTGGAGGCACCAGTCAGAACAGCATCAAATTTCTTCTGCTATCAGACCCATAAGGCAGAGTATTTTTCCTGTGGAATAGGGACATGGAAGACTGATCTTGATTTGTCCAGGCAAAAGGGTGCAATAAATTTCAGTGTCCTGCTGCTTGTCTACAGTCTGGGCTGGGTCCTAGCGGCAGGCATTGCATTGGGGCATCTTGCCCTGTGGTCAGTATTGCCATAATCCAGGCAGAGACATTGTGGTGCCTCGTACGTAATCTTCTTTGGAGACCTGGTGTCACTGTTAGGATCTGGAAGTCTGTCTGATATAACTTTTTAGATCAACATTTAAATGTCATATCCTGCAGATATCTGAAGTATGAGGGCTGTCCAGTTATATCCCAATAGACAAATTTTGTTTTTAGTTACTTGTTTCAAGCTCAACCTTGAAAACATATGCAAGGGACTGAATAAACTTATCCATGTAATATTACATCAGTACTTACTTACCCTGACTACAATTAAAAAAACTTGATTATTTATGACTGACTATTTATGTTTTCTAACAGTCTACAATAAGTAGCCTTAAAAACAATGATTTAAGTTGAAGCTCTTTTAGTATCAAATAAGTGCTCAGTAAAGAAACCAAAACAAAACATCAATATAAAACATACATATGCATCAGTTTATCCAAATAGTTTAGGCTCAACAAACTTAACAAATACAAGGAGTCTAGACAACATTCTTAATCCTGAATGTACCTTGGGTAAGGAGAAACATTCTCCAAGTCACTGGTTCTCAACTTTCTCAATGCTATTTCATAACTGCAGTTCTGCCATTGTTGAATTTCAATGCAAACATCTGACATACAGGTGGTCCTAGGCCATCCCTGTAAAAAGATTTTTTTTAACTCTCAAAGGGTGAAGACTCATGGAGTCAGAAGCTATTTCAAACCCTTAGTCAGAATGCTTAGGTCATTGTCTTGCTGCATCACAAGAAATGACCATCCCAGTTTCTGGTTAGCATTTGGAGCTTATGGCTGTGACCTTATCCTTGGCAGCACATACATAGCCTGCCTGCTTCATTTCATTATGGCTGGTGCTTCCAGTGATCATCATCTGGCACTGGCATTTTCAAAACCGCAAAGGTTCACCATTGCAACTAGATTCTTTTTGGGACTCTAGTCCTACCATACGTTTGCAAACCTCAGCAATTCCCTATGATTCTTTTATGTCTTTAAAACCATTATTATTTTATTACATGGGTATATCTTAAATTACAAAGTTTATCTGCCAGAGCAAGGTATATTCCTGTGTATAAAAGCATTAAGGTGCAGCATTAATATTTATTAAATACCTCAGTAGTCTAGAATATAAAGCTACAATATTTTAAACAAGAACAGAAATGCATGCATATACCATAACAAGAATAACTATTAGATTTGCATCAGCACTGTACCACAGAAAAGAAACTGTTGGTTAGCCTTATAACATAGTCACCAGTAACTTAGCAACCATAGGCAGTGACATTCCATTCTTGGAGCCAGACCTTGATCAAGTTTTAGCCCCAGGGCAGGTTTTCGGAGCCCCACCCAACAGCATGGGAGAGGAAGAGGACGGGTAAGGCACACACCATGGGAATAAAAGATTGCTGTTAAACTCAGATTTTCATGTGCACAAGAGTGGCAGACTAGAAGGGACTCCCTGTCCCTGGCTGGGCCCATAGACCTGTAGGCCACTCTTCAGCTGTGACCCTGGAGGGGCAGTTAGTTTTCCACTGGCCCCTGACTGGTTCAGGCACACTTTGAGCTCCTGGGGGGGGGGGGTGATGCTGGCTCCTGCCAGCTCTGCCCCATGGCTTTCTGCATAGGGGCCCAGCCCAAACATGCTGGCCATGTCAGAGCCCTACAGTGCTCACAGCCCACCCTAGTGTCCAGCCATGCCTAGTCCCATGCAGCCTCCAAGTCTGGGCCCTGTGGTGCTCACAGCCCTCCTAACCCATTCAGCAGCGCCCTGCCAGACTGCTGCCTGCCAGACTCATTGCTGTGAGTTCCTGTCCTCTGCCTGAACTCTGGTCAGAGAGCAAGAACGCAATGGGGGAATTCTGTTAGTCTGTCCCAGTTTAACCCTGTAGCTTTCTCAACAGTGCCTCCTTCCATCATCATGATGAATTTTCTAAACCAGGAAACAGATACACAGTAGTGTTAAATGTAAACCTACTTGTGTTTTGTCAGTTGGACATACACTCCTTTAGCATGTATCATTGTGGAATTTTATCACATGTGTTATATGTGTAAAGTCCTCCCAAAGCAAGACACATGCTGTCCATCATAGCCAAGAAACTCTGTGGTGTTACACTCAGTCTTTCCACTCAGCTCCGGAGCACTGGTGTTTGCCACTCATAAAATGTGTCATTCTGAGAAGATTCCATGGGTAGAATCATACAATACACAGTTATTTTGAATCAAACGTTTAATTCTGTATGATACTCTGGTTGAATTGATCAATCATTCATTCTCTTTTGTTGTTGGATAATCTTCCATTAAATCATTGCTCATTTACCCATTTACCCATTCACCATTTGAGAAAACCAGTGTTCTTCCCAGAGAACTGAAGCTGATACAGTGAAGTTTCTATGAACATTTTTTGTAGAATTATGCACACAGTAAATTTATATTTTTCCTTCCACTAGGATGAAAATATTATATTACATGGAGTTAAAGAAGCTAGACACTAAAAGAGTTTGATTCTCTTCATATAAAATACTATACCTTGCAGGTTAAATATCTCCAGTGACAAATAGATCAATGATTACATGGGTCATAGGTATTAATCTGGAGTATAGGTCCACAGGGGCTGGCCTGAGGCCAAAGGACCCCCTGGTGCTGGATCAGTCCCGAAGTCTGGGGACCAGCCTTGACCTGGGGTCCATGAACAAGAGGAACTCTGTGGACGTGGAGACGATGGACAATTCTGGGGTTCCCGACAGTCTGAGCACTGGGTAGTCTCATGACCGAAGAAAGTGCACGTGAATGATCCCCAAAGACACGTGCGTTTTCTTTCTTGGATAGGTACATATTATCTAGATGATTTCTGTCCCACGTATCTTCCATGAAGGGAGAAACTTAGTTTTGTTTTGGTTTTGTTCTTTGTTTTTCCTTGTTGCACAAAGCTGTGTTCTTTGCTTAGCTGAGACAATGAGATAGGCTGTTCTTATCGGACCACTGCTTCAAACCCTGATGGGGAAGAAGTTGTTCTTTCCCCCCGGGTCATCAGTAGATATCCTTGGGCACTGGGCAGATTCCAACAAACTGAGGCATTGCATTGGAACAACACCTGAGGCTCTTTCTCTTCGTTCCATGATCTCTCAGGCAACCTGTCCACACTGAGATCCCGTTCCTCCATCTGCCACTTACCACCAGCCTCATTGAACTATTCAACAAGGTCACTATGTGAAGACATTTCCACCACCAACGAAACTATGTTTTTTCTATACTTTATGAAGAATACATTTATTTTTATTAGGTATCTGTGTATGTGCACAATGTGTTTGTGTGTGTGTGCATGCATACATGCTACAGCATGTAGAGGTCAGAGAGCAACTTTATGGAGTCAGTTCTCTCCCCTCCTTGCACTTCACCTTTATATGAGTTCCAGGGATTGAACCCATGGCACAAGGCTCATTGGGCAAGTCCCTTTAACCACTGAGCCATCTCACCAACTCTAAATCTATTTAATAACAAACAAACAAACAAACAAACAACAAGAGCAACAAAAAAACAGCCATTCTCAATGGAAGAATGGTTAATGGAAAATATAGTAAGTAAACACAGTGAAATTTTATTCCACTGTAAGGAAAAACAAAATTATGAAACTTGCAGGTAAATAGATGGAACTGGAAAAATTATCCTGAGCAAGGCAACTCAAGCCTGAAAGACAAACCTGTGTACACTCTTTCACATGCAGATCCCAGCATCCATCCTTTATGTTTGTGAGTTTAACTTGGAAAACTTGTAGAAGGCAGGAAATGGGCCTGCAGTTAAGAGCACATACTGCTTTTAAGAGGACCTGAATTTGTTCCCCAGTACCCACATCAAGCAGCTCAGAAACACAACCACAAGCTCCAGAGAATTCAACACCCTCTTCTAACCTCCACAGGCACCTGCACTCACATACACACCTATGCATAATTAAAATAAAATAAATATTTTTAAAACAATCCAGGAAACTAGTTGAGGATCATTAGAGCAAAAGACGCCTCAAGGGGGGTGGAACCGTAGAATGTAGGTGATATGAAGACAGAGAACAGGGAACACTGGCAAGAGGGAAATGTTAACCGGGGTGAGAGTAGAGAAATGAGGAAGGGGAGTAAATGAGAAGGGGAAGTTAATCAAAATGATGTGTGCCTTGAGAAGCCACGTGCAAAGTTGATAGTTGGCAAGAAAACTAAAAAGTATGAGAGTTAAGACTATGATGATCCAGTGCTCACCCTAGACACATAATACAGCTAGTGGAATCATGATCTCATAGCAGTAGTAGATAGATGTGACAGGCCTGCACAAGGCTGCCTCTGGCAGCAACCCATCACAGAGCAGGAAGTGGTCCATGTGCTCCCACCCTTCCAAGCTGTGGGCTGCTAATGGACTCTGAGGGAAGGACAGCCATTGTCTTCAAGTTCTGAGCCCAGGGGTGAGACCAGCATGTTCCAGTGGATAGTTCCAAACCAATGAAAACACATGGCCCTGGCTGAATTCAGTGGGTCACAAAACAAAGCAAAAAGACCTGAATGTGGGAAAGGGATTTGTAGAAAGAAGGGTAGGAGTAATAAGGGCCACAAGGGGACAAGAGAGGGTAAGGGTGACAGTAATAAGAATACACTACAGCCAGGTGGTGGTGGCGCACACCTTTAATGCCAGCCTCAGGAGGCAGAGGCAGGCAGATCTCTGTGAGTGTGAGGCTAGACTGGTCAACAAAGCAAGTTCCAGGACAGCCAGAGCTGTTACACAGAGAAATCCTGTCTCAAAGACCAAAAAAAGGAAAAGAAAAGAAAAAAATGCCCTACATATGTATGTATGAAAATACATACATACATATATACATATGCATATTAGCCAAATAAATTTAACAAAAGATTTTAATTTGGCAAATCTATTATTTTGCTTACTTATTTCCATTATTGATTTGTTCTCTTGGGGAGAGGAGAGCTTGCATGCCCTACTGTACAGTTGTGATAGGAGACAGCTCTCAGGGGTCAGTTCTATATGTCCACCATGTGGACTCTGAGGCTTGAACTCAGGTCATCAGGTTTGACAGCAAGCACCTTACCCATGAAGCCATCTTGGTAGTTCCTTGGATCCACTTTTCAAATACGGATGAGATATGCCAAAAACAGGTGGATAGACCTGTTTCTTCCCCCGGTGTGAGAATCTATTAACTAACAATAAATTCAGAGACTACATCCATTTTCATGGCTTTAATTCACCAAGTATCCCTGAGTTCACTCGGCTATTGTCAATAACATTTTTTTATTCCAATCTTAATTACTAACATTAACTACCAGATCATGCATGATGCCTCTCTCTCTCTCTCTCTCTCTCTCTCTCTCTCTCTCTCTCTCTCTCTCTCTCTCTCCTTCTCTCTCTCCCTACCTCTCTCTCTCTCCTTACCTTCCTCCCTCCCCTTCTCTCTCTTTGTGTGTGTCTGTATATGTGTGTTACCTCCCTGCCTTCCTCCCCACCTCGTGTGTGTGTGTGTGTGTGTGTGTGTGTGTGTGTGTGTGTGTGCGCGCGCGTGCGTGCTGCAGGATGGCTCTAAAAGGGTTAGAAACTCTTAATTATCAAAGGGGTTGTACTGAAGACAGAAGCAAAGAGCTGAGGCACCAAAGGAAAATCTCTGTAGGAGACCAGATAAGGACTTATCCTGGCCAGGCATGGTAGTACATGTATGTGCACAGAAGTGTTTAACACATGGACGCTAAATGATGAGACTTTAAGGCCTTAATAGGAGAGAGGTGATCCCAGGGACACAGTCACCTGATGTGTATCAGAAATCCTGAGAGGTGGAATAAATCAAGTCCAGGACTTGGGTGTCTGGAGGTTTGGTTATTTTTATGAAGCACAATGAAAGAGCTGCAGGCAATTTGGTAGAAGAGCACATAAGTAGAAAAGTAGAATTTTTAAAATTAGGACAGTATTTGTATTTTGTGCCCTGTGCGCCACACATAGGACAAACCTATGAAGAAGTGTGCATGGAAATTCTGTCTGAGTATTTCTATAAGGTATGGATCAGAAACTGAGAGTATGTATCTAGGTAAATCTGCTTGGTTAGTCATGTGTGGGTCTGTGTTTGGGATAACTAAAAAAATAAGACCTAATTGGAATAGGAAGTGGTCCCTATTTTGGAAAAACAACATGCATTATTATTGCCTCTGTTACATATATGTTGTTTGGATGATATTTGATAGATTCCTAGGAGAGTAGAAATCCGAAACATGAGACTTGATGTAATGAATGCAGATCCTGGACTACAGAACATACACAGGGCTCTGTTGTTATGACTACTAGTGTCATTGCCAACCAATTGTTGATTTTCCAAGTGGTTCCCAGGGATTGAACCCAGGTCACCAGACTGGACAGCAGGTACCTGCTGAGTCATCTCACTGGTTCCACATATGTTTTATTTTTGATCTTTGATTTATTTTATTTTTACCATATCCCATTACTTTTGTTGCCTTCCCACTCCTTCTAGGGCACTTCTCCACAACAGGTCCTCACCTCTTTTTCATCTCTTTTTTCTTATAAACCACTGAATTTAATTTGGGTCACTTGCATGAGCATGGGTGTTGGGTTATTTGCTGGAGCATAGACAACATTAGCTATATCACTTGAGGAAAACAACTCCCTCCCTTGTAGCATGTTAACAGCCGATAGTTCCTCAGGGAGGCATGAGACCTCATAATCCCTTCTCTAGTCCATGATGGAATGTGGAGTTGCTTGACACTGTGCAGGTCTTAGGCCAGTACACACAGATGCTGAGAGTTCTTGAGTCATTACTGACCATGCCATCTCCAGGAGACAGCGTTTCACAGTACTCCTCCCCATCCTCCAACTCTGACAATCCTTTACCTCCTCTTCCACAGTGCTCCCTGAATACTGTGGGAATGGTGATGGAAACATCCCATTCAGGGCTGAGCTCTCAATAGTCACTTACTCCTAGCACTTTGATCAGCTACAAGTCTCTGCATTAACCACCAACCACTGTAGAGGGAAGCTTCTCTGGTCAAGGTCAAGGGCAATGCTAATCCTTGACTATATACAAAAATATTGACAGAGTAGTTTGACAACTCCATTTAGAAAAAAAAAAAAAGCAGTAGGTTCTCCGTTAAGGTCTCTGACCCTTTGAGACATGGGATCTTGTCTAGTTTCATAGTACCAGGCATGAAGTTACCTGCAGTGAAGCAGTCTTTAGAACTAGTCAAAAGCAGTTGCTTTTCCACATAACCTTTATTGTTCTATTGCACCATTGAGCACATTGGCCTGACATGTCAGTACTGTAGCATATGGGGTTCACCAGTAGGTAAAACAATTGATGAATATTATCCCCCAGAAACCTACAGAGCATTTTTGGCACTATGAACATTAGTCACCATGAAGCAAGTTTTCAGGTCAGTTCCAGTTTGATTTCTTTATGTCCTATAACTAAAGCATGTTGTATCTTCAGCAATAAGGTCTTCCTATCCAGTTCTGATAGGGAACCAGGACTGGTAGCAATGGCCTGTGTTGTTTTGGGAACCTCTTGGATCTTCTTAACCAATAACTCAGAGGAAGTTACCCCACACCTAGCACTGAGATTTTCTTTTTTGACAACTCAACTCCTCTGGGAAGCATTATCCACTCATGCATTGTACTTTTGTTTAAATTCCTTTTTAAAATTGTATTTTTAATTAGCTTAAAAAGTAATGAGTTTCCATTTTAAATATATATATATATATATATTTGGTTTTTTGAGACAGAGTTTCTCTGTGTAGCTTTGCGCCTTTCCTGGATCTCACTCTGTTAACCAGGCTGGCCTCGAACTCACAGAGATCCACCTTCCAAGTGCTAGGATTAAAGGTGAGCGCCAACACCACCTGGCTCCATTTTAATTATATTTTTAATTTGCTTATAAAGTAGTGGATTTCCATAAGAATTTATTCACGTATTATTAGTTCTGGTTCACCCTCTCCCCTACCCCTCTGCTCCAGTTCCTGTTTCAACACTTCCTAGCCCAGGATTTCCCTCCTCTGCATTCATGTCACGTGTGTTCTTCTATTACCATCCCCCCTCTAAGGACCCCATCACCCAGTGTTCCCTTCCTAGTTTCTCTGCCCTCTGCAAACAGCAGGGATTCTAAATCTAAAATTCCAAAGCCAGGATTGACATAAGAGAGGGAACATGTCCTGTATGTTTTTCTGGAGCTGAGTCACTCCGAACATTACAACATCTTTTTAGTTTAATCCCCATTTCCCTATAAATTTCCCTTTTCTTTGCAAATGAATGAAATCCATTGTACATTTGAAGCACACCGTCAGTCATTCATTAATTTATGGACAGAGAGGCCGGTTCTAATTTCTAGCTATTGTGAATACAGCAGCAATGAGCAGTTACATCTCTAATCATGCTAAGAAACTGCTGCCCTTCTTTGTAACATTGCCCAATATAATTCATAATAAAGTTAAGAATTTTTCTCAGTGAACAAAGTTGGAAGGTTTATTTATGGGGGGCACCATTAAGATCCAGAAAAAAGGGGGAGGTGCACAAGGAAGTCCTGGATATATGTCACTGTCCCCTAAGTAAGCTCAACCTAATTACTGTCCTTAACACCTTTGATTGAGGTGTCTCTTGGAAGTTATCATGTAGTGCTAAGTGAACACAATCTGCTCATTATCTTTGATAAGATGTCTTTTGGGAAACACATTGTGTCTGTGGCCATTATTCTGTATCGGTGGAGTCTGAACTCACTGCCTTTCTCAGGGTACAATCAGGTCAGATCATGGGGGAAGAACTTATCCCTGTCTTCTCACCCTGTTTTCTCCCTGTCGCCATAATTCCCCATCTTTTCATCTTGTTGGACTTACAGTCCCATTTGTGGATTATTGACATTATTGCCCCAAATCCCTAGGGCAACAGGGAGTCCTGTTCCGGAAACCTCACCTGTGCCTGGTCCTTGGAGTGTACTTCCTACTTTTTCCTCCAGCAGGTTCAGTTCCATATTGAGGTCTTTACTAGTTTGGAGTTGATGTCTGTGCAGGGTGAGAGAAAATAATCTAGTTCACTCTTCTCTATGAAGGTATCTGGTTTTCTCAGCATCATATGTTGAAGATTCTGTCTTGTCTCCAATGTGTCTTTTTGGCACCTTTGTCAAAACTCGAGTGCTTGTGGTTACAGGCCGTGTATCTGGGCCCTTTATTCTAGTCCATTGATTTGCAGGAATATTTTTGTACTAGTCCCATGATGTTATTATCACTATTCTCATGCATTTAAAAAAGAACTTTAGGTGTCAGGTTAGTTTGCATTGATA
>CABHPQ010001238.1:7731-18238 GCA_902168405.1 Peromyscus aztecus
TCTTAGAAAGCCAGGAGTAGTGGCACATCTCTCTCTCTCTCTCTCTAATAATGTATTTATTTAACTTTATGTGCCTTGGTGTGAAGGTATCAGATCCCCTGGAACTGGAGTTACAGACAGTTGTGAGCTGCCATGCGGGTGCTGGGAATTGAACCCGGGTCCTCAGACGGAGCCATCTCTCCAGTTCCTTGCCTCACCTTCTAAGTGCTGGTCTTATAGATGATCTGTGCCCATTCTGTACCTCTTCAAGATTGACCTACAGTTTTCCCAACTGGAGGAGCTCAAGTGGTGTTGGTTTTTCTGTGCTTGGCTTGTGTCTCTTGACATAAGAATCTGAGGATGGTTTTTCAATTTCTCTCTCTGTGGGGCTCAGCTCCTCAGGACCTGCAGGGGACGTTACATGCCCAGGGAAAGGAGCACATAGGGCTGGCTTGAGATCTCAACTTTGAGGCCTGCAGAGGGAGTCTGGTGAATAGGCTAACCTCCTAGCCTGGGGAACCATGGCTCTGGCCAAAAATATGAGGATGTAATATTTCAGAAAGGATTGGAAATGAGCAGGAGACCAAATGACTCAGCTTCTGAAATTCCCTGACCCTGGGGAGGGGTCCATTTTCCTTCCCATGCTTCCCCAAATCTGATCATGTCCAGAGAGAGGGTCGTGGCTCAGACCCAGGGGCAGAGCTTGGCCCTGTAGGCCCCGAGTGGGTGGAACATTGCTAGAGTTCCAGGAGATCTGGGACACAAGGAGAGGGCAAGTCTTGAGCAACAGCTCAACCTCCCTTCCCTGTCTCCTATCCTCTGGAACTTGAGTAATGTCATGGCTGGAGTTTGTTTTTTAATACCTTCCTCTGTCAGAGCTTGTTATCTAAGCCACTCTGAGCCCCCGGGGTACTTGGGTTTGGACTGAGCTTGCTTGGGAGAAATTCAGGAACCTGGGCCCCTGGAACAAAGCAGAAGTGAATCGTTCAGCCAGAGATGCCGAGTTCTGGACTAGAGAGAGGCAGGGGAGGTGAGTGATGGCGGGAGCTTTGACAATGAGTGGCGCACTGGGAAGATGGACTAGAGAGGTTGAGCGCGTACAGACTCAGAGGAGAGACAAAGGGATTGTGCTTCTCCCAAGGTAGGTAAGGAGCTGGAGCCGGGTGGTGAGCAAGACTGCCGGAGCTGGGGGCTGAGAGAGCTATTTCTGGTCAGATTCCTGGGGGTGGAGCCGGAGGGTGGATTCCAGGGCCAAGGCTGGAAAGCAAGTGCCCGCCCTATTGGGCTTTTAAGAGAGGGGTGGGTTCAGCACCGCAACTGCCCTGAAAGGGAGAGAGGCTGGAGTCGGGGATGGGCTTAGTTCAGGGGACCGAAGAAGCTGCACAGGCTCCGGAGACAAATTAGAGTAAGAGACCCATGACTCTAGCCCACTGCAGAGGAAGAAACAGATGGCTGAGCCGGGAAACATAGATCTACGTCTGGCTTCCAGGCTGTGGAGCCAACTGCCTATTTGGGTTTTCTTCTTGGCTTTCTGACAGATGTCTAATTCCAAAACCAACATCTAGATTCTCAACACTTCCCTCCCAGCTTGTCTCCTCCCCCAGTCACCCGTCTCCGAGAATGTCACCGCCATCCTGCCGGTCGCTCAGGCCTGAAGACTTCTGCTATCCTGGGTTTTCTGTTTCCTTTATGCTTCATAAATAGAAGCTCTGCGCTCAGTCTGTTGCTCCATCTCCTATGTACGTCTTTTCCAATTATTCCCTCATGGGCTAGGCCAGTGTCAACTCCTTCCAGGCTGCGACTCTGCCTTCCTCTCTCTTTTCTGTTATCCATTTTCCAGGCCACCAAGGGGATCTTTTAAAACTTTAAACACGGTCATGCTACTCCTTGACGGCAATCTTTCCAGCACTTAATATCAGATCTTTATCCCTTCCTGTAACCTGCAAAGTCACGGGTCCCGTGACTGGCCTCTAGTCCTGCTTCATTTCATATCCTCCCTTCCTTGTCCGTTAGGCCCCAGCCACATCAGTCACTTCTCTTTCGTGACTGGCTTTTGTTTTTGGCACCAGCTTAAAAAACTCCTCAGAGAGGTGTCCCCTGGGCATTCTGTTCTAATGGGGACAGTGAAACTGGTGGCAGTGTCTTTGCCCTTGAACTCAGCAGTGTGTGAAGTGTCTGCGGCCAATTGCCGTGCAATAAAAGATTAACATTAGAAGAAAGTAACAAACACCCACTAAGCTCTAGGATGGTTTCAGAACTCATAACTACAGATAGCTTTTCTTTTTTTAAACGACAGGGTCTCACTATGTCGTTCTGGCTGATCTGGAACTCACTGTGTAGATCAGGCTGTCCTTGAACTCACAGAGATATATCTGCCCGATATCAGCACTCTTCCCCCCGAGTGCTGGGATTAGAGGCGTGCGCCACACATGCCACCCGACTGTAGCTTTTTAACTCAGTTTTTTTCTTCTCCCCCGAGCTTGTACTTGCTTGATTCTCCTTTTCTCCCATCATCCTTTGCTCCATTCTTGAATGTGGCTTTTTATGGTGGCATTATTACTCCCACCAAGACTCTGATTCAGTATATTCCCTGGGAGTTGTTCTCTTGATGTTAAGCATGGTCATGTGACTCACTTCTGCTAGAAAAAAAATGTGAGCAAAAGTGGCATGTGTCACTTGTGATCAAAAACGTTTAAGAAAGTGTTCTCCCTTGCCACCTTCTCAACCGACCATGGGAACATGTGTTGAAATGAAGGGGGCGTGCAGAAAGATCAAAGCAGCTCGGCATGTGGCGCTACCACATGGAGCACAGCTGTGCTAAGTGCTTGCCTGGACCCAGAGTGGCTCAGTGTTTGTGTAGGAATAGAGTTTTGTTGTGTTAAAGTGCTTAGATTTGGGTGTCGCCTGGTAGTGCAGCGTAACTCAATCTGTCCTGCCAATCAAACCAGAGGCAGTTTGGTGCTTACAGAACAGAGAGGTGATCACAAGAAAGCTGGAGGAGGAATGGATGTCACCTAAGATCTTAGAGTTGGATAGTGCTGTAGACTGAATCATGCCCACCCTGAATTCATATGATGGAGACTTATTCTTAGGGCAACCATATCTAGAGACAGGACCTTAATCATCTCCATTCAAGAGGTGGAGACAGGAGGATTAGGAGTTCAAGGCCATCCTCAACTATATAGTGAGTTTGGGGTGAGCCTAGGCAAATGAGACCCTGTCTCTAAGACAAACAAACAAACAAACAGACAGACAGACAAAAAACAGTTAAATGAAGTCATAAAGATGAGAACACCAATCCAATGTGAGTGTGAGCCAATAAGAAAACTCTCTCTCTCTCTCTCTCTCTCTCTCTCTCTCTGTCACACACACACACACACACACACACACACACACAGAGAGAGAGAGACAGAGAGAGAGACAGAGAGACAGAGAGACAGAGAGACAGAGAGAGAGAGAGAGGAATGAGAAGGTTCCAAAGTGGTTAGGAAAAGAGCCTTCATCAGAAACCATATTGGTACCGTGATATTGGATTTTGTCTCTAACATTGTGAGAAAATAAATTTCTGTTGTTTAAGCTGCCATGTCTATGGTGTGTGTGTGTGTGTGTGTGTGTGTGTGTGTCTGTGTGTGTGTGTGTGTGTGTTTTAATGATAGCCTGAGCTGACCAGGACAGACATGTTAGTTACAAAGGTTCTGAGTTGTGTGTCTTTGGGAATGCAGTTTTTGGTTGTGTAAGTGAAGGTGGTACTATGTTAAGCTTTTAACTCGAGGGACAGGGAAGTGAGATGTACACCAGTGTTGGGTAGCCATTTTTCTTTCTCCCTGCCCACAGACTTCACCTTTTGATGTCTGCGGACTCGCCTGCTCTGTTAGCCTTGGTACTGCTGCAGCTTGCTTTGCCCCGTAGAGTCCAAGAGCAACGCACTCCAGCACCCTTTGCAGTTGAGCTGCAGACACATGGCATAGGCTTTGCTAATCGGAAGAACCTTTCAAGGGCCGTGAATAGACAGCTAGACCTGATGAAAAGGAGCAGGGTTGTCAGAGAATCTATTCTGGAGGGGTAGGAGTAGTGATAGAAATAATGTCCATCTTACGGGGGCAACTGAAGCTATTATTACAGAGATGTGACAGCCAGTCGGCTGTTCATCTCACAAGTGGAGGATCTGTCCATCCGTCTGTCCGTCCACCCACTCACCCACCCCCCCCATCTATCCATCTATCCATCTATCTACCTACCTACCTATCATCTGTCTATCTATTTATCTCTGTTATCTATCTATCTCTGGGATAAGTTAAGTACATGTGCTACCACTGAACTATTCCCCTGGTCCATCTATTTAAAAACATCACACCAAACTAACAGAGTGATGAATGAAAAGTGTTTGTCTTCCTATCTTGAAAAAATTTGCTTTCAGAACAACTTGAAGGTCAAATTTGAGTTTGGAATCCTTGGATCTTGGAAGTTCCATGATGAAATGAGTTTCAGCTCACCTTCTGTTGCCAATAACACACAACCACACACTGGTTAAGTTATGAAGAAAGGAGGTTTGTTTTGGTTTATAGTTCTAGTCTGAGGTTGAAGGTCCATACCTGGTGATGGCTTTCTTACTGTGAGAGTCCTGTGGTGACACCAAGGTGTCACATAACAATAGACAGATTTCTCTGGTCTCTCTAGTTTTTACAAAGCCGCTACAATTCAATCATTGGGCTTAACCTTGCTGACCTTATTCAACCCTGAATCACCTCACAAGGGCCTCTGGAGTGTGCTTCTTGCCGTTGTAGGTGACCTCTTAAAAGGAAAAGGAGAGGGGTCACCGGGTCCCTTCTCCCTGCTTCCTGCTTCCTGGTGTGAGCAGACTGCCAGGTGGCTTTGCTCCCTCAGAACAGAGGACGACTTCAGCTGTTTACTCGGTTCTGTATTCGTGAGTGTATCTCCTCAATTTATACCCTCATAAATTCCCCAGTACTCCTTAAGCAGACTCCTGTGGATTTCCCGCTTCAGGCCTCACTGTTTTGATTGTCTCTGTCTTCGCATCAGTCGATGAGGACTAAATTTCTACATGAGTTTCATAGGGAACCATACCCAAGCCATTGAGAATGAGAAGGAAAGGGCCAGTTCTCACCCTCGGCTTGTTCTCTTCCTACTTGAATTCCTATCTTATTCTGTTTAAGGGCCTCATAATCCTGAGGGCAAACATTCCAGCCCCATACTCAAGGGCAAGCTCCATATTCCTCATGCATAGCTACTTCTTGGCCACCCTCTGGACTAGTGTTGTACACCAGTGATGTGGTCCGTTCTAGGAAGGACAGAAGAAGCTGCTTCCAGGGGGCAGAGAATTCCCTGTTTTTTAGTTCTTGAAATGTTGATCAAGAAAGAGAAACATGGGATCTGACTGGGCATGCTGTTGACCCTGGGGACTCTTTATCTTTGTTTAGAAATATGACTCGAGGAAGGTCAAGGCACCACACTGTCCCAGAGAGCTGCCTTGATTTGTCCTAACTGTAGCGCATGACTGGAGAGTGGTCTTCCTGGATCCCCCATCTTGTGATCTTCTGCATCTTCCCAGGGCCTCCCCACCCCCACTTCTGTTTAAATCTGCCAGTGGGCGTCGGTGGCTTGCAAGTAGGACTCCTAGGGATGCATTACTTTATAAGCAGGAGGCACTCCACGAAGCCCGAGACCATATTCATTTAGCCCATTATTGGGTTATTAGCAACCAGGACAGTGCTTGGTATGAGTAAATATTCTGGGCTGCAGCCGGTGGCAAAGCAGTACTTTAATGACAAGAGGTTTGGGAGGACCCTGTATGATGACAGCTTTGAGGCTGCTGGAGGCCCTACTTAACATGAAGAGTTATACTCTGACCCTCAACGCTGCCACACTGGGAGGTATCGTGTACATAGGCGTGCGTAGGCGATAGAGAAAGTGGTGGCCCTGTCATTGATGAGGCTACAATAGGTACTGGGACTTCTTGTTAAGGTTGGGTGTTCTCAAATCCTGACAAGAAAGACTGGCTTTCTTTCGGGGAGGATCCTTGAAATAATTGTCTGATGGGCATGCGATTGCAGTGACTGAGGTGTTGATGGAAATAGGCTCAGACTTCAGGGATGGAGAGTCTGAGATCCAAAGCTCTGGGGGATCCAACTGACCTAGAACTCTAATGTCCCTGCAGCTGGGATTAAAGGTTTCTCACCTCGCCAGGCGGTGGTGGCGCACGCCTGTAATCCCAGCACTCGAAAGGCAGAGGCAGGCGGATCTCTGTGAGTTGGAGGCCAGCCTGGTCTACAGAGTGAGTTCCAGGAAAGGCTCCAAAGCCACACAGATAAACCCTGTCCCCGCCCCCCCCCCCCCCAAAAAAAAAGGCTTCCCATCTCTACCAGGTTGGAGACCAGGATGGCTCATGTTTTCTTCTCACGGAGCCAAAGGAAAGAGCCCCAAGTTCTAGGCACAGAAACACAAAGGTCTCTCTGGTCCTCAGAAGTTCCTCCTGCATCCTGTCCTCTGCCCGCCTGCTTAAAACCCTTCAGGAAACAGAAGTAGCCCTTTCAAATGTGTCTTTCCGGAGACTGCCACTTCACTGCCGTCACCGAATACTTTGTTGTTCAGACTGGGCCTTGGCAGGTTAGCGCAGAGACCCTCAGTGCCCTGGCCCATCAGAGGGCTGGCCCTGCCCCTTTCTAGAAACCCCACACACAGAGCCCCTAGTCCTCTGAACCCCCAACCCCGCCCTTCCATTTTCCTCTCCTTTAGCATCCCCAGGCCCCGGTCTCTCCTCTTATTCCTTGGGAATATGGAGCCGGCGGGCGAGTGGGCGGGTACTGCAGCCTAGTCCCGAATTCCATTGTGCTGACGTTAGACGTTATGAAAGCTGATGCCTGAGCAGATTTCCTCTTTGAAGCCCTGGAGAATCTCACTGCCCTTCTGCTGGAGAGTGTCAAGAGGATGGCTGCTCCCCAGGGGCCATTTCTATTTCTGAGTTCAAGCACTGTCTGGGTCTTCCAGCTTCACTTCTGGTTGTTTTTCCCACTTGGTCCTTCCTAGCAAGCCAAACCTTTCTATCCCATCTAGACCGCACAGCCCTCTGGCCCTCAGGCAGACTTGGGCTTCAGCCCTAGCTTTGCTGTTTACTGCTTTTGTGGACTTGAGTGCTCACTTTATTTCTCTGTACCACAGTTTCCTCATATATACAACAGCAGTAATGATACCTACCTCATAGGCTATTTGAGGAGACAATGATATATAATGCAAATAAAGGCCTGGGCTTGGAGCCTGGTACATGGCCACCATGTGGAAGTAAGTGGTTAAACCTTTAGATCTGGCCCCATCGTACTGTTTTCCATTTTCGTCTAGAGGGTGGGCCAATTCAGAAAGATGGTATGTGTAGCAGCATCCTGGAACCAAATTGCCCTGCTGGAACCCCAGCTCTGCCGTTTTCTAGCTGTCTAGCTTGGGCAAGTTACCTCCTTTCTAGTCCTCTTTTTTCTTTTTTTTCTTTCACCTGCAGCACGAGATTGGTCTTATTCCCTACACCAGTGCCTAGCATCCAGAAAGCTCCAGGGGTGAATGTTCATCCATGTGGACAAAGTCTGGAGGAGAGGGCATCTAGGAAGTTTGGTGTATAGAGAAATGCCCGTTCTTGGAGGAAACTCCCCAGTTGGAAATCTTGCTGCTTTGTAAGACTTTTTCCAAGACTTTCTGCTGATTCTGAATTTCCCGGAGGGTAGAAGAAGGGGGTGGCATGGGGTGGGGGCTTGCCGAGAAGTTGAACACGAGATTATGAAAACCGTATGGAGGTGGTTCTGGCCAAACACTCAATCCCACAACAGATGCAGCTCCGACTGCCTTGGGAACCGGATGTGTGCTGTGTGCTGTGGTGTGTGTGTGTGTGTGTGTGTGTGTGTGTATTAGGAAAGACTATGCTTGATTTAATTATTGTGTTGGGGCTTCTTCTATGTTAGCCATGCAAAGCAGTGTTGGCAATGGAGATGGACAAGGCTCAATCTCTTCCCCGGGGAGTTCTCAGCAGACGTTAATGGCAGGAAACTTTATCTAAAAAGGCTGGGAGCTCCCTGAGCAAGGATGTTAGATACTTTAGGGAGAGAGTAGCTTCAGGGACCCTGAGCCTTCGGGGACCATGAGCCTTTATGGCAGAAGATATCAATCCGCTTCAGCCTTGAACCTGTGGTAGGTTCTGTGTGCCCCAGGGAGGAAGGTGTCTATGCAGAGTTGTAGAGCAAGCCTCCATATCCTGCTTAGGGAGCTAGGAGTCCATGCTTCCTGTCAGAGAGCTGGTATCTTTGCCATTGTCAGAGACAGGCAGGCAGGTAGTCCTCACTAGTGAATTCTAGACAAACTGGAGACAAATGGAGCCACTGTGCCGAGAATGTCTGAGCAGGAGGAGGCAAGCCCCCAATTTCTAGAGAGATAAGAGAATAAGACCCAGTGCTAAGGCGGGGGTGGGGGTGGGGTCATTATGGCTTGGGTGTGGGAGGCAGAGGAAGCTAAGATGGGAGCAGTGGCTGGGGGAATGGGGAAGGTTATGTACCTGTTTCTTATGGGGTGTTCACGCCCTAAATTTTGAATTTCCCAGGCTTTCCGAGTCAAGCATGATACAAGGCATGCCACTAGCCCCTAGATTTTTCCCCTTAGCCTCCAGAGGATAGCCCTGGGGTCCTAAGAAGTGGGAACGTTTCTAGGTGTGCCGGCTGTTGGGGAAGCCTGTACCAAGTTGAAGGTTTAGTGTGAGAGCTGAAGATCCAGGAGTCAAGTCTTTCGAAGGACTCAACAATCAGGCCCTCCCCTGCTACTGGACACAGGGCTCTGGAGTCCTGATCAGGTCCTTCCCAGCTACTGGACACAGGGCACTGGAGCCCTGGTCAGGCCCTTCCCTGCTACTGGACACAGGGCACTGGAGTCCTGGTCAGGCCCTCCCCTGCTACTGGACACAGGACACTGGAACCCTGGTCAGGCCCTTCCCAGCTACTGGACACAGGGCACTGGAGCCCTGGCCAGGCCCTTCCCGGCTACTGGACACAGGGCACTGGAGTCCTGGTCAGGCCTTTCCCGGCTACTGGACACAGGGCACTGGAGCCCTGGGCTGGAGAATGTGGAGGGAACTTGCTCAGTGTCACTCAGTGATAAGGTGGAGACAGAGTTGTGAGGCAGGCCCAGACACTGGGATCAGGATTTGCTCTTCAACCCCCCCACTGTCAGTACCACGGAGATAATGTCCAAGGGCTTCCGTCCTGGAGCACCTTGGGCAGGGCTTCCATACTTGCTTCTTCTGTTCTTCATATTCCTCGGAGGCCTGAGGCACCAGAGCGAGGATTTATGTCTGCTTTCAAGGCAAGCTGACTTCTCGGGACCTGAGCAGGATCTGAGGCGACATCTCCCGCCCCATCTGTGTTTATCTTTTGTCTGTGGGAGGCAGAGTGCTCCATGGCTGGGTGACTCTACAGATTAATGGATTGGTACGCGGGAAATGGGCATGGGGGTGGTGGATGGATGGATGGCAGCTGCAGGCTGGATGCGTGAATGAGTGCGTAATTTACCTCAGGCAGTAGAAACAATTTTCTAGCCATGGCAACTGTTCTGGAAACTACCCTTCGTGACTCTGAGACCTGAGATACTTGAGGTTTTGAACACCTGTCTGTGGAAGATGAGGAAGAGGCTGCCGCACTTCCAGTCGCTCTAGACGGTCTGCCCTCCTCTACACCCCCTCGTAACTCTCTCCTGCCACCTCTCACTGACACTTGATCTCTCGACACCTGGGTGCTTCAACACCTGTCTGGACAGCAAAGACAGGGATGCCTGAGAGCTGGGGAGGGGTGGGGGAACACGATCCCCTCACTACAACTTCGCTTTAAAGGCTTGTCCAGCCAGGCCTGACTTGGTTACTGGCTGATGTATATCTGATATAATGATGGCGTCTCTTCCCAGACAAGGCAAAGAGAATCTGTCTGACCCTAGCAACTCAGACTTGCCACTCCCACTGGACAGGCCCTTGGAGGTCACACTCTGGAAGCTTCCATCAGAAGCTTCCCAGGCACAGAGCATTGCTGTGGTCTGTTCCACAAGCCACAGGGCCTTTGTCCTGCAGACAAGACTCTTTCCCTAAGACTCAGTGTTGCCTGTGTGCACAGAGGTGATGGCCGCCAGGCTCTTCCATGCTGGATCTTGCAAGTGTCCCTGGCTGCTCTTTCTCCTACCCCGTGGGCCTGTCTTCCTTCCCCAGTCGGTGTCTTTGATATCTGGCCCTAGGATTGCTCTGATGGGACAGAACCCTGCTCAGGACAGCTGGTCTGGAGGTCAGATTTAGAATGGATGGAATAGAAGATGGGGTTATCTTCCACGGTTGCTGATCCCGCTCTCTCATATTTGTTCATTCTCTAAGCAAATGTTATTGACTCCCTATCTGTTGGAAACCAACACAGATATGACCTTTGTCCAGGGTGAAGGACGAACTAGCAAAATAGGTTACTGTAATGAGTTCTCTCTCTCTCTCCCTCCCCCTCCCCCCCCCCCC
>CABHPQ010001238.1:22229-49035 GCA_902168405.1 Peromyscus aztecus
AGGCTGGCCTCGAACTCACAGAGATTCGCCTGCCTCTGCCTCCTAAGTGCTGGGATTAAAGGCATGCGCCACCACCGCCTGGCGGATCCTCTTTTTTAACCGGGGACGGGGTGGAATGTTTTCTTACATCTCTGACCTAAAACTATTTTAAAATTACACTTCTTTTTTGTGTGCTAGGGAGGGCCGTGTGTCCCAGCACATGAGTGGAGGTCAGAGAACAGCTCTGAGGAAGTTGGTTCTCCCCTGCCACTGTGGAGAGGCCAGGGATCAAACTCGGGTCATTCGGCTTGATAACAAGTGCCTTTACCACCTAAGCTGGCTCTAGATTTCTCACATTTACCTTTGTTTTCACTCATTAGTAATAATAACAATGCATTTCTGACCGTCCTTTGGGCTCTGGTTCAACCACTGTGCCAGCAGTACCGTGTGTAACTCTCCCAGGCATACTAAGGCACGTGCTTATTACCCCGGATTGTAATCCTTGTTTTACACATACAGAAAACAATCACACAATAGCACTACACCCCCAACCTTGTCTGTGCCAACTGTCTGCTGGGCACAGCACGCAGTCCAGAGCACACAGTGTGCAGAGGTGGGACTCAGCCAACCCCCCCCCCCCCCCCCAGCTGTGTGGCCAGGCAATTAGTCTTCTCTGTGTCCCGTGTCCTTACCTACAGAAGGGGGACAGCAATACATTTGCTTTTTAGGGTTAAATGGGCTTTCCTTACTCAGTAAAGGCATTTGAGCCCAGAGGCCGGCACACTGTGAGCACTCGCTAGCCTTCATTCTCATGCCCTCTTTCCACACAGGCTGTCTGTTCCACAGCGGCGGCTGCTCTGCCTTCCCATTTTTGTCTGTTCTCTGCTCTTCTTGTCCTGCTGTGTTCCCTGGAAGGCTGACCTCTGTAGACTGCATTTTCCAGGATCCCCGCTTCTTCTGTTTGACCAGAGAGGCAGCAGTAGGAGCGAGGTGGACAGGAAAGGAACGTTGGGGTGTTCGTTTCCCGATGCCTTTGTATTGAAGTGGGGCTGGCCTCCAGCATGCTGGGATTAAAGGCATGTGTGCCACCACCGCCCGCCACTGCCCGCCACCGCCCAGCCTCTAGACTAGTGTTCTTATGTAGTTCAAAGTGTTCTCAGACTTACAGCAATTCTCCATTTGTAGCCTCTGGAGTGTTAGGATTATAGGCAAGGTCACTCTGCCCATCTCTAGTCACAGACCCTCCCTTTTTCCCCCTTCAGACTTCTGGATGGTAATGAACCCCACCACAGTCAGACCCAATGGTGCCACATTATTTTCCCAAAGCTCTTTAATCCCCACTCCACCTCTCAAATGGGTGTTTTATCAAAATCCTTCTTGGTGTGTGTGTGTGTGTGTGTGTGTGTGTGTGTGTGTGTGTGAGAGAGAGAGAGAGAGAGAGAGAGAGAGAGAGAGAGAGAGAGAGAGGTCTCTATGTGGTCCATGATATCCTGGAACTCTACGTAGACCTGGCTGGCCTTGAACTTGGTGCACACAACCACATTCATCTTTGTAAACTATCTTTTGAAATAGAAACTTAGGACTGGAGAGATGGCTCAATGGTTAAGAGCATGTATTGTTCTTGAAGAGGATCTGGATTTGATTCCCAGCACCCACATCACAAGGACCTGTAACTCCAGCTCCAGATCTGACCCCTCTGAACTCATCAGACATACACACAAGTAAATAACAGCAAACTTGTTTTAAAAATGATTCTTTCTGGTCTCCCCACCCCTGCCCTGGCAAATAGCTACTGAAGTGCTTGAACTCTCTGTAGTAACGAGAGGCTTACATACGTCGGTGTGATGAGATGAAAGGGGTGGAAATTCCAGCCTCATTCACCCGAGAGACCAGAGGCAGGTTAGGGTGATAAGTCTATAGCCAACAATGTCATCAAACATGGCTACATAATGAAACTTCACAAGGACTAAGTCAGAGAGGTTTCTGAGTAGCTGAGGAAGTGGGGGCTCCCGGAAAGGGCGCGGAAGCTCTGCGCTCCTCTCACACACCTGTGAATATCTCTTTCATGGCTTTCCCTATAGCCTTTTGTGGTTGTTTGAGTTAGAATACCCCCCCCCCCGCCCGTATGTAGTCAGAAGTTTTCCTGTGTCCCATCTGTCCCACAGCCACTCAGACAAGTAAACACACAGAGGCTTATCTTACTTACAAACTATGGCCTAAAGGCTCAGGCTTCTCGCTAGCTAGTTTCTGTAACTTAATCCATTTCTATTCATCTATAAGCTGCCACGTGGCCATGGCTTACCAGCACTTTCACATCTTGCTTCTCCTGGCAGCAGCTGGCATCTCCTCTCTGCCTGTGCCTCTCCTTTTCCTATCTCTGTCCTGGATTTCCCGCCTGCCTCTAAGCTGCCTTGCCATAGGCCAAAGCAGTCCATTTATTAACCAATGGAAACAGCACATATTCACATCATACAGAAAGATATCCCCCAGCACCCATAGGCTCATATATTTGAATGCTTAGTGTGGTAGTTTGAATGTAATTGGCCTCCATAATCTCACAGTGAGTGGCCTTATTAGGAGGTGTGGCTTTGTTAGAGTAGGTGTGGCCTTGTTGGAGGACGTGTGTCACCATGGGGGCGGGCTTTGAGGTTTCCTGTGCTCAGGACACCACCCAGTGTCTCAGTCAACTTCCTGTTTCCTGCAAGATATAGGACTCTCAGCTACTTCTCCAGCACCACGTTTGCCTGCATGCTGCCACGCTCCCTGCCATGATTATAATGGACTGAGCCTCTGAAACTGCAAGCAAGCCACCCAATTAAATGTTTTAATTTATAAGAGTCACCATTGTCATGGTGTCTCTTCACAGCAATGAAAACCCTATCTAAGACACTTAATCATCAGGGAGTGGCACTACTTGAGAAGGATTAGGAGGTGTGGCCTTGTTGGAGAAAGTGTGTCACTGGGGTTGGGCTTTGAGGTTTCAAAAACCTGAGCCAGGCCTGGTGTCACAGTTTCTCTCTCTCTGCCTATGAGAGCAGTAGGCTCTCAGCAACTACTTCAACACCTGCCTCGATGCCTCCACGCTCCCCACCATGATGATTATGGATTAAACCTCTGGAACTGTAAGCAAGCCCCCGATTAAATGCCTTCCTTTAGAAGAGTTGCCTTGGTCATGATGTCCCTTCATAACAATAGAACAATGACCCAGACCTCTTTGTAATATCCTTTATCACAAACAGTGTATGTGTTTCTCCAAGCTATGAGCTGTTCTAGCAAATTAATCAAGCCAAAGGTGAGACAGGATGGAAAGCTGGAGAAAACTAAAGGATGAAAGCAGGAAAAGGAGCCCTTTACCCCGGGATCTAGATTGCCTGTCCTACTGTCTGAGTCAAGAAACTTTAGATAAAGTTTAGAAAAGGCACGACTCATAAAGCAAAGATCGCCTCAGACATAGTGTATTTTCCTAATGATGTCTTAAAAGAGGGAGTCAAAAACAACAAACAAACTCTGCTTACACACGGTTGGAATGTTTGTAACCCTGACTTCTAATATCAGTACCCTTCTCCAACCCCCGTCTAAACATCTAAATGGTACACCTTAAGGAACTACTTCACATTTGCATTTACACAAGACAGTTCTTTAAGAAAATAAATCTGCACACACGCTTTTGTTTATTTTATTTTGCTTAAATTTTAAGCTTTGCTTAATATTTGAACATTGTTGTAAATTACATCTTTTAAAGAATGTAACTAAAGAGCTGGGCGGTGGTGGTGCTCCCCTTTAATCCCAGCACTCGGGAGGCAGAGGCAGGCACACATGAAGAGACACCTAAGAGTGACTTTCAAAAGCCAGCATCCCTTTGAGTGTGTTCTGTTCTTCTCTATATAACTCTGATGATAATAGGAGCAAGGAGCTTGTCAGGCAGCTGGGCGGGGGGACCTGAGAAATGAGTACTTTTCCTTCATTTCTCCACAACCAGTTCTGTCTTGGCCAGAAGCCAGAAATGTCCTTAGTTCTGTCGGAAGTTCTGTCTTGACCAAGGGCCATAAATGACAGAAATGTTTAGGGCTACTGGTTTCTTGTTAACCTTCTTTTCCTTTTACATAGCAGCCTAACGGATATAACTGCCTGGATTCTATTCATGATCAGAGACTTCATTGGCTTTGAAGTTGTCTCCAAAACTCCAGTCCAGTCACAAGGATGCAGAGGTTCATGGTCATCAACCACCAGTCCAGGTAGACCAGCTGGACCACCCAACTCCTTTCCCTATCCCTCTAGTCAGTAAAGTCTTGTTAACCCTTAGACAAAGACCCTCTGTGGTGACCCTTCCTCAGAATCCTCCTGCTGCATGGGAGCTCTGCCAGTTTCCTTCCTCTTAGGCTCTGTCCTTTCTAGAAACAACTCACCATTTTTTTTTTTTTTGTGAAATCCATCTTCTAGTTCTTGAGACAAAGGATCCAGATGCTTTGGTGGCTATTGATTGATGGACAGGGTCTGTAGTCCCCTGAATTATGTTAACCCTAGGTGAGAAAGCCTTCACCACATGCAAAGAATCCCTGTTTTTTCCATTTCAGTCCTTTGTCCAAAATTCTTAATAAGCTCTGATTTTGCACCACTCAGCCATCCTGAAATTCCTTGAAGTACATTCAAACATTGGCTTTGCCTGGGTGGAGGTCCCTGTGGGTAAGGGAACTCTTCAGGCCACAAGTGGCTGCGTTGATCTATGGCTTCCTGCTGCCACTGATAACATCATCTGCCCTCTAATTCTCTTCAGTTCTGACACTGCTCAACTGAAGATGGCATCGTTCCAACAGCCATAGGGCTTAGTCCCAGGAGATTACGTCTAGATTCAGGTGCCGGTGACAAGCACGGGTTGTGGCTTGTGCTTCTGACCAGTGATCTACATGTGCATCCCCATGATCCTTTATCAGTTCACAGCTGCAAGACTGACCCAGTACTGCCACCAACTGCCCGGGGTAGGAAGAGTCTCCATCTGTAGTAATCAGAGGTCACTCAAGTACTGAGTAGTAAGTAGAGAGTAGGAAGTATTTGATCTTCCTATGTCCTTACAGTGAGCCACTTATTTTCTGTCAGAATCTCCAAGGATACTGTAAACTTTACCAGAAGAGACCCCAGGAAGTAGATCCCCAGAATGGAATCCTGGGATTGGGTTGCTTGTATATATGAAGTACATGGATAACCTCTTTGCATAGAGAAAGAGGACCTCCATGAAATCAGGAGGATGCAAGAGTGTCACAAGCACTTAGAATGTCACCACGAGGAGACACAGGATGGGACTTGTCAGGATCTCAGTTTGAGCCTCCTCTTCTCCCAGTCTTTGCATTCCCTCTTGAAGGAAGTCCCAGGAGACACAGAGTATGGTGGATAGGCAGAGGTTATTTCCGGGTAAAGCTGAGTACATGTTCAATGGGGGAAAGCCGACAGTGGCCAAAGAAACCGTTGCTCCTATCTACATTCTGGGCAGGTCTTACACTGTTTTCTAAAGTCTCTATAGCAAGCTAGCTTTCCTAAGGGACTTTGTCCTATCTGTGTGACTGAAAGACCTGCTTGTTCTTTATCAGAAAGCCTCTTGCCACGTAGCCCCCTTTCTCATAAGATTTAGGGTTTCTAGAGCCTGGTTTAGATCATTTTTCCATTGATGACCTTTTTTTTTTTTTTTTTCTCGGTTTTTTGAGACAGGGTTTCTCTGTGTAGCTTTGCGCCTCTCCTGGAGCTCACTTGGTAGCCCAGGCTGGCCTCGAACTCACAGAGATCCGCCTGGCTCTGCCTCCCGAGTGCTGGGATTAAAGGCGTGCGCCACCAACGCCCGGCCATTGATGATCTTTTAATCAGTTCAGGATGTCACATCTCCTCGCAGGGCCAGGGACATGAATTAGGTCTAATTCTTTTGACTGATACTCAAAGGCCTCCTTGGTTTCGTACTTTCGCCTATGAAGGAAGGGTCCAGTCCTAATGTCCGCCAAGCCTGCTAGTGTTTAACTAGGTACCTAACACAATGTTAGAAGATAAGACATCAGGAGATACAGTCCCTGAGGTACTCAATTGTGACTACAAATGATGATAGCAGTTGGTGGCGGCATATATCTTTAGGTGGGCAGCTTCTTTCTGACTGTGCTGGCAAAATGATGATTAAAAAACAAAACAAAACAAAACAAAAACCAAAAACAGGTTAAGAGCATAAAGTGTTTTTTCCCTTTCCTTTTCTCCTTCCTTTCTTTTTCTTTTCTTTATTTTCTTCTTTCTTTCTTTCTTTCTTTCTTTCTTTCTTTCTTTCTTTCTTTCTTTCTTTCTTTCTTTCTCTCTTTTCTTCTTCCTTTCTTTCTCTTCTCCTTTTCCTTCTTTTCTTTCTTTCTTTCTTTTTTTCTTTCTTTCTTTCTTCCTTCCTTCCTTCCTTCCTTCCTTCCTTCCTTCCTTCCTTCCTTCCTTCCTTCCTTTCTTTCTTTCTTTGATGCAGTCTCTCTCTGTAGCTCAGGCTGGCTTTGAACTCATGACAATGCTCTTGTCTCAGTCCCCTAGTGCTGGGATTATAGGCATAGTATTGAGTCACCAAGCCCAGCAGGAATTTTTATTTTATTTATTTTTTTAAGCTGTTTATTTTATGTGTATTTTTTCTTCATGCATGTACATCTGTGCACTATGTACATGCCTGGTGCCCGAGGGAGTCAGAACACAGTGTCAGATACCCAGGAACTAAAGTTACAGATGGTTGTGAGACATTGTGTGAGTGCTGGGAATTGAACCCCGGACCTCTAGAAAAGCAGACAGTTCTCTTAATCACTGAGCCATCTCCCCAGCCCCGAATCTTTATTTTATGTGTCCCTTAACTCCTCTACTTCCCCCCTCCCCCCTCCTTGACCTGCTCCCCCCTTCCTGGAGAGCTGCCAATCTTTAATTTATATTGAAATTCTGAAGAAGTAGGTGCTAATGCTGGGGAAGGAATGCCGCAGCAACAGGACAGATGGCCTTGCCATCAAGAGTGAGGGCAAGCAGGCAAAACTGCAAAGTTTCCTTCTTCCATGTTCTGTCTGGGCTGCCACCAGAAAGAAGGTGCAGTGTAGACTTGGGGTGGGTCTTCCTGCTTCAAATAATCTGATCAAGAAAGTCCTTCACACAAGTGCCCAGAAGCTTGGATTTTTGTTGATTGTAGATGTAGTCAAGTCGACAAGAAGATTAACCATCAAAAAGAATCACTCATGAATGTGAGGCCAGCCTGGACTACATAGTGAATTCCAGACCAGCCAGGCTGCAGAATGAGACTCATCTCAAAAGCACCCAGAAACTGGGGCTGGTGAGATGGCTCATTGGTTAAGAGTGCTTGCTGCTGTCGCAGAGGACCTGCGTTTGGTTCCCTGTACCCATAATGAGAGGCTCACAATCACCTGTAACCTAAGCTCCAGGGAAACTGATGCCCTCTTGTGGCATCTGAAGGCACCTGCACACAACACACACACACACACACACACACACACACACACACACACACACACACACACTTACTTAACAAAAACCAAAACCCAATCAAACCAATAAAATCAAGCTGAACAGAAAAGTTCTTTGCCCCAGGGCCCTGGCATGGAACTCAGACTGTAGTTTCCCAATGGCAATGTGGCTCAAGGGTGTTGTCTATACTACAGCACAGCACCTAGCTGGATGTGCACCCCATGTGCACTATTGAATGGGCACTGCATGTAAGAGAACAGACCTTAGGTGTTTCAGAAGTCAAGGGAAAGCATGGGAAGGGGGCTGAGCTTGGTAGTTTTTGCTTCTTTCTCTGATTACACAGCTTCATGGAGAGAGAAATGAATGCTCTTGATTTTCAGATGGATCTCTAAGATTTACCTGCATGAGGCAAATAGCTGCTCACAGCTCTAGGGGTGGCCTGCAAGATGACGAAGTGAAACCCTTTCCATGGGCAGAATTTCAGGCAGTACATCTAGTGTTCACTTTGTCCAGCAGAGAAGGCCCAAAGTTTGAAGCTATGCAGTGGCTGCCTGCCCTCACCCCTGTAAACGGTCCAATCATAAATCCCTTCTTACCAAGCCTTTTGGAGGATGCATTTGTCTTCTGCTAAGGTCCTAAGTCACACAACAGTATGGTGCAAAGCTGGTGTGGAGTTTCAGTTGTTTCATTACCATTTGCCTTGAGTGCCTGTCAGGAATGGTCCCAAGAGTCAACAGGAAAACGTGCGATAACGGAATAACAGTCTACAGAGCATCTGTACCACATTCACTCAGTGGGTCTATGTTGAGTCCTCACTGTGCCAGGCTGTCCCCAGCACTGGGAAACAGTCCCAAACAAAGCAGAAATGTTCCTGCTGTCGCAGAGTTTTTATTCCAATGAAGGAGATAGACACACGGAAACAACAAAAATCTGTAGTCAGGTGACAACCATGGCCGAGAGGGAAAGTAGAGCAGGCAAGAGTGGGGCTGGAGAGACGGCTCAGCGTTAAGAACACTTGATGCTCTTCCAGAGGACCAGAGTTCAGGCTCCAACACCCACATCAGGTGGCTCACAACTGCCTATAACTCCAACTCCAGGGGATCTGACACCCTCTTCTGGCTTCCCTAGGCAGCTTCGCATGTGTGCACATACACATATGCAGACATGGCTAGGCATGGTGGCACATGCCTTTAACCCCAGTATTTTAATCCCAGTGAGAGGCAGGTGGATCTAGTTCCAGGGCAGCCAGGGCTACATGGTGAGACCCTGTGTAAAAAAAAAAACAAAAACAAAAACAAAAAACCGAAAGAAAGAAGAGAGGCAGAAGTTGTAGGGAATACACAGGCACGCGCTATTTTAAATCAGACAATCAGAGGAACCTTTAATGATATAAAGCAGAGAGCTGACATGAAGAGAGGAAGAAAGAGCCACACAGAGATCTGGGGAAAACATTCTTGGTAGAGAAGACAACAGATTCAACAGCCATGAAGCACGAGTGCGAGGAACAGCCTAGAGGCCCAAAGTGCGGCGCAGTAGGAGGCAGGCAATAAGGGACGCCAGTGCACGCCTGTCAGCATGGTAGGTTTCTGCTTCACTGGGTGACTCAAGGGGACATCAGAGGGGTGAGCAGAGCCTGACATGACCCGGCTTATTGTTTCAAAGATTCCCTGTAGCTGTTAATGCAGACTAGACCACAGTAGTGGGGCGGAAGCAGGGACTTGGGGCCGGAGGCTATTGCAATAACCCAGGGGACAGAAGATGGTGTTTGGAGTTGGTGCGAAGTGCTCAGATTCTGGAAGGAATGTAGAACCCGTGGGCTGGCGCTCAGCAGAGGATATGGGAGCAAGCAGAGGCAAGAATACCACAAGCTTGGAGAAGATGGATGGCATAGTTTTCAAGCTGCGGATGACTGCAGAGAAGAGGGTTCGTGGGAGACCAGGAGCTTGATTCTGACTTGTTAAGTTGAAGATGCACATTGGATACATAAATGGAAATGTTAAGTAGGTAGTTGGCATGAGCCTGGAGTTCAGGGGGAAGATGCTAGCTGAAGACACGCATTTGGAAGCATATGGGTGGTATTTAAGGCCTTAAGACAATGTGATCACCAAGAGAGGGGGTGTAGGTAGAAGAGGTCCCAAGTTCCAAGTCCTGAGGCTTGCCAACATTAAAAAACAGGGGTGGGAAAAGCTGAGAGATGGTTCAGTTGGTAAAGCGCTTGCTGTGTGAGCCTGAAGACCTGTGTTTGGATCCCAGCACCCACACGAAAGCCAGGTACAGTGGTGCATGTCTGTAGTCCCGCATTGGAAGGGCAGAGTCAGGTCTGCCTTTGAACTTTCTGGCCAGCCAGTCTAGCCCAGTCAGTGAATTTCAGGGTTAGTGGGAGACACAAAAAATAAGGTGGAGGGCTGGAGAGGTGGCTTAGTGGGTATGAACGTTTGCTGCTGTTTTAGAGACCTGGGATTCAGTTCCCTGCACTCATATTGGGTGGCTCACAGCTGCCTGCAACTCCAGATCTAAGGTAGCTGACATCTTCTAGCTTCCTTGGGTACTTACACTCATGCATGCATGCATGCACACAGTTATAAAATAATATATGGTAGAGAGTGACTGAAGAAAATAGTCAATATTGGCTTCTGGCTTCCATGCACACATGTACAAGTGCACACACACTCAAATGACATGTGCAAATGCATGCACACAATTGGAGCGGTGAAGAGGAATCAGGGGAGGGGAAAATGGGGGTGTTAGGAAAGTGCCTACTATTATTGCAGAGAGGGAAAGGACATAGGCATTGTAATGGTTAATCTTGACCGGATGTGGAATCAACTTTGAGACAAGCCTCTCTACATACCCGTGAGGGATTGTCTTGGTTAGATTTCTTGAACTGAGAAGGCCAAATGTCTCTGCTTCTGTTGGCGGGCTGATCAGAGGAAGTCCCTGGAAAAAGCTTTGCTGTTTTCGCCTTGCCTAAGCATGCATTTTGCTGCTAAGTTCATCCATCTCCTCGCTGCTCCTGCCGTATTTCGTTGCCCACAGAGAACTCAGCTTCTTCAGTCCTGGATGGCCCGAAGACCAGCAGCTCTCTAGGAATCCTTCAGGCCAGACGGGGACTGCAGATGCATCGGACCTCGTCGACCGAGCAGTTGCCTGGTACTCAGTCTTTCCCATGTGAAGACAGCATCGTTTAACTACCTAGACGATCCTACGCAAGCTGGTCTACTGATCCCCTTCTAATAAATATTAGCGGCGTTCAGTCATCCACACCCAGCCATTGGTTTAGATTTCGTTGAGAGTGGGGGTGGGGGTGGGTATGGAGACCTGCAGATCACGGAGGAAGGTGTGAAATTGTTTCTGACTATCTGCACGGAGCCTGCACTGCTTCTGCCTCGCTCAGTTCAGTCTCTACTAAGCCAAGTTGCCTTTGTGAGGCTCCTAGTTCAGCGTGAGGCCTGGGAAAGTTGTCCCAGATTAGGACACCTCAGGTGGGCTTAGCTCAGCTGGGCTTCATACTCCACCAAGGAACCCGCGTCGTTTCCATGCACCTTATTCTGACCAAATCCTTGTACCAGAGCGAGGAGGACTGGATGTAGGAACCTTTGACGGTGGGATAAGGGACTCTCCACCTCAACCTCGAACCTGGGAAGTCAACCAAGTTTGTTGTGGAAGTAGGGAGGCAAGGGGGTGAATGGGAGAGGACCCAGGCTGGATGTTGGAATGAGTGTGTGTCCTGGAGTTGTGTCCCTGTCTGTGTACAATTGGCGTGAACCTGTGGTGCAGGCCAGATGTGTCTGCTGATGTGCCCGGAGTGTCTCTACTTCCAGACCTGCAGGGGGCGCCCCGAGCCTGGAAAGCAAGACTCGGTCTCGGCGTTTAGCTCTGAGGATGCGCAGGCGTTAGCAGAATATCTCTGGTCCCCTCCTAGCTCCTCGCCAGGGGGCACTGAACTCCGGGGATAGGGTGAGGGTGGGACAGGGGATGGGAACCGCATTCCTGCGATCCAGGGCAGCGTGGACTCCTGTCCCCCAAGTTCTGAATAGAAGGCGTTCACCTCCAGGATCCCCACCCAGACACCCCAATGTACCCGAATCTGTGGCACCAAATGTTGAAGACACAAAATAACTGATGTTTGACTTAAAGGCTGAAGGAAGTCCACATCACCCCCAGAGCTTTCCTTCCCATCTTAAGATCCTAAATTACTTAGCAGCAGAGCAAAAGGTTTCGTTATTCCCCAGAGGTTTCTTGAGAGACCAAATGTCGCTTCTCTGCCTAATGAAAGGCTTGAACCCGACGAACGGGAAAGAAATCTGCCCTATTCTTAAATGGATATAGATAAATGATAAACCTCTGGTTTAACACGATAACCATCAAATAATAAAAACAAATTTAAAAAATAGTTTTAAATTTGGATGAAGCGGGGGTGAAGCGTACAATCCAGGGCTGTTTGGACGTTAGCAGACCGCGGCGATGATGCTGCCCCCTGGTGGCTGAGCCAGCGATGTGTCCCTCCCCAGCCTGAGACAGGCAATGTCCAGAACAGAAACAGACCTCCGAACAGAGATGTGTCCACTTAGTCTCTTAATACTGGGTTGAATTCTGTTATTACGCTATTATCACAATCGATGTATCTAAAGCAAAAATTGACAGCATCAACAGAGTTGTTCTGGGGTGTTCTAGTTTGCCACCAAGGGAGAAACAATAATCTTGACGACAGTGAAATGTTTAACGAACAATCTCTGTACCCTGGAGGGACGGCTTAGCGATCAAAAGCTCTTGCTGCTCCAGCAAAAGACCGGAGCTGAGTTTCCCGAATCCCCATGATAGTGAAGGGCGGGATCACAACCACCTGTAACTCCAGCTTCGTGAGATTCCGCCCCTTCTTCTGGCTTCTGAAGGCACATGCCACACTCACAAAATAAACAAATAAAACATATATGCTATAGAAGCATGGAATTGTGGCTAGCTAGGTATCACGACTGAGGATGGTTAAGAAACCTGGCTTCTGGGGCTGGAGAGATGGCTCAGAAGTTAAGGGCCCTGGCTGCTCTACCAGAGGACCCGGGTTCAATTCCCAGAACCCACATGGCAGCTCACAACTGTCTGTAACTCCAGTTCCTGGGGATCTGACACCCTCACACAGATACATAGACAAGAAACCTGGCCTCTCACCTTGGAATTTGCTTTCAGGTATATAATCGACCTTGTGAAGACCTCAGGACTCAGAGCTCGCTCTAAAGAGGTTAAAAGGCTCACAAGGAAGGAACACAAGAAGTGTAGGATTCTGTAGCAACTCCATAAGTGTGTCTGAGTGTGTGTGTGTGTGTGTGTGTGCGCGCGCGCGCGCGCGCGCGCACGCACATGCGTTCGTGTTCCTTTCATGGAAGAGAGAGTGATAAACAATTTAAATAAATATCTGATATTAGTAACTTCCTGAATGGCTCTGAGCATAATTTGTTAGAAGGTAGTGATGACTCAGCTAAAAAAGCAATGACTCAGCAGTTGAGAGTGCTTTCTACTCAACCTTGAGGACTGGAGTTCATTCAGATCTTAGTGACCATGTGATAAGCTGGGTCGCTCATGCACGTCTGTAATCCCAGTTCTAATAGAGAGGGAGACAGGAAATTGCTGGGGCTGGCTTCTAGCCTGGCCAAGAAAACAGGAGCCCCAGGTTCAGGGGAAACCTTACCTCAAAGGAATAGGTGGAGACTGATTAAAAAAAAAAAAAAAGGACACTTGACGTCCTGTTCTGGTCTCAGTGTGTGTGCCAAGGCTCATGCACCTGCACACACACACACACACACACACACACACAGATAAAAAAATGTACAAAAAGCATTAGATGTTTTCTTAAGTATGATGACTCGTACCCGAAACTCTCACTCAGAACACTGTAGCCGTGGAGCCGTGGATGGTAGTGAACTCAAGGCCAACTGAGGCTTCATGGTGAGTTCAAGCCCGGCCTGGGCTGCACAGGAAAACCCTGTCTAAAAATAACAACAAACGGGCCAGCAGCAGGATGGATCATTAGGTAAAGGTTCCTGCTGTCAAGCTTGATGACTTGGGCCTGACCCGTGCAACCCGTGTGGCAGAAAGAGAGAACATTCTTGCAAGGTGTCCTCCGTCCTTTGCAGGCATGCTGTGGCATGCATATCCAAGTGCATGCTCGCGTGCATACACATACACACAACAAATAAGTAAGCCATCAAATAAGGTACTTTAGTACTTCAGTCCTAAAAGAAAGCACAAGATCCCAGAGATTACAGTGGTCTCATGTTTAGAGCACAATTCTGTAAATTTTGGAGAAAATTTAATGGTTGTTTTTCCTTTTATGTTAACTGTAGAATCTATGAATTGTTTTCTGTTGCCCATCGGCACAGTATTCAGTGAAATAAATACTGTTGGTGTGTGCAGGAAGACGACGTGGGAAACCTTCAGATTTATAATTTCCTTTTATGGTTTGTGCTCGTCTTTGCTGAAGTGTTTACTTTTCCAACCAGGAGGTTGTTTTGTTTTGTTTAAATGGTACTTTTAAAAGCAGATTTACTTTTTAATGTATGCATCTGTGTCTGTGTGTCCCTGTGTCTGTGTGTCCCTGTGTGCATCTGTGTGAATTATGTCCTGCATGTGCACGTGGCCCATAGAGGCCAAAGAGGGCTAGAAGAAGCTTATAATGGCCTGTAACTTCAGGGGATCAGATGCTCTCTTTTGGACTTCTTGGATGCTGTATGCATGTGCACAAATGCATATACATAATTGAAAAAATAAATCTTAAAAGAAAAACAAGCCGGATGGTGGTGGCACACACCTTTAATCCCAGCACTCGGGAGGCAGAGGCAGGCGGATCTCTGTGAGTTTCGAGGCCAGCCTGGTCTACAGAGTGAGTTCCAGGAAAGGCACAAAGCTACACAGGGAAACCCTGTCTTGAAAAACCAAAAAAAGAAAAAAGAAAAAGAAAAACAAAAACAAAAGACTAGAGCTGGGGCTGGTATAGGGTTGCAATTGAGCACTTACATAGCATGTATGAGGTCCTGGGTTTAATCTCCAATATAGCTTAAAAAGAAATAAAGACAAAGGGAAAATTGAGCCATAAAGGAGAAGTAAGAAATGTGTACATGTCACTCCTTGTTCTTCAGTGGATGAACATTTGCATAATCTTAATAGTATAAATAGATCATGATGTAAATATAGGGATCATTGTAATTACATGCAGAAGGTGGAGGGATAGGAGGATTGGTAAGAGAGCTAAATCTCCACTTTTTATAGTAAAAAGTCTATTGACAACACTCAGTGTGAATCAAGAAATAGTTTCGCCAGGCGGTGGTGGCGCACGCCTTGCGCACCTTGCACGCCTTTAATCCCAGCACTCGGGAGGCAGAGGCAGGAGGATCTCTGTGAGTTTGAGGCCAGCCTGGTCTACAGAGTGAGTGAGTTCCAGGAAAGGCACAAAACTACACAGAGAAACCCTGTCTTGAAAACAACAACAACAACAACAACAAAAAGAAATAGTTTCAAGGATTTGGACATGTGGAGCAGACTCCCAGAAGGAATATCTTAAGAGTTAAAAATTGTGGGGAATGGTATTGTTTGGAGCAAGATTCTGGTACTTTCTTGTTAGGAAAAAAAATCATGTTTACATGATTTAAAAAATATTATATGGGAATAAGGAAGAACAGGACAACACTTTAAAGAACAGAATAGACAAGGAAAGTAGTCCCTTATTCTCTGATGAAAAAACAGTTGATTGCATGTTTATTGAGAGCAGGGCTCGAGGCAAACACCTCTCACATAGGTATGGCAAATTATTTAGTGAACTGTGAAATATTATCTTTGCATTTCCCTTCTCTTTCCTTCTTTCTTTGGTACTGGATATTGAAGACAGGGTATCTCACATTCTAAACAAGCATCCTACCACTCAGTTATATCCCCAGACACAGTTTTTAATTAAAAGAATTTCTTTAAAAAAAGTTGAGACTGTTTCCTAGGCTAACCTTGAAATTGTTTTGTAGCCAGGTAGGCTGTTAGTGTGTGATGCCCCTGTCTCAGCCTCTCAAGTAGCTGGGGTTACAGTCCTGTACCAACAGGCCTGCCTAGGTTTTGCTTCTGCCTGATTTTCCTCTCACTTTATAGCAGATACGAGTTTGGGCAGCCTGAGAATAGAAGCTTCTAGATGTTAAAGTCCCCTTTGCCTTTTGTAAAAATCTGACTCTAATGTAAACCTGGGAGGTTAAACTCTGGAGAGCTTGGGAGGGCTTGGACAGGCTTCTTTAGATGGTGGAGGAGAATGTCCTGTAGGTCCAGCCACTATGGCCACTGGGCTTCAATTCCTGGAAGCTAGGGAAGTGACAGGCAGATGGCTTCAGGGGTGTGATGAGGCATTCAGGTCAAAGTTCAGAGGCTCCAGTGTCAGAATTTCCATGTCTCAAATTTGGCATAGATCTGAAGAGGTATAACCTGCGGGGACCACAAGAGTCAGTTTTCCTTGGCAGTGTCCCAAGATGGCGTGGTTGTGGGGGTTGGTGGGTGCAGGCAAGAGGCCTCACTGGGGCTCAGTGTTCTAGGAACTCTACACAAGCCTTTGAGCGATGGGATTCCCTGTAAGCGAGAATCCGATGTCAAGTTTTTTGTTAGCATTTTGGTGTAGGGGCTTGGAGTAGGAATGACATATTAAATAGACATTCTCCAATGAGATGTCCATGCTGTGCACATCTGAGTTTGTAGGCTAAGATCACCCCTGATTACACAAGGATCAGTAGAACGCCTTGTCTTCACCAACCCCAAGAGGAGCGAGGGGCAGATGCAGACACTTTGACGATTTTGTACGAGTTGTGGCCAACTCAGGCTCCATGGGAAGGGTGTTGCTGTAGCAACACTCGCTGCCTAGGTCTCTGCCTTTCTCCTCCTTCCTCCAGGAGCTGTCCCCTGCTTTCTCACATCTCATCAGTGGTTTTCTTTGCCCTTGCCTGGGGATTGGAGGGTCTGTGCTCTGAGGTAGAGGGAAACCTAGCTGTAGTCTTCTTGAAGGGAAGATGGATTTATGTTTGAATCCTGGGCTTCCCCAGACCTGTCCCAGGAGGCTTGTTCCTTGGCTTCAAGAAACTAGAGGAGACAGTTGAGGAAATGACTCACCGGGTAAGAGCGCTTGCTGTGAAATCTAAAGGACCTGAGTTCAAAACTCCAAGCACCCACTTAAAAGCCTGGGATTACAAGGTGAAGACAGGGGGGCCCTAGCAGCTTGTCAAAATGTGAACTCCAGGTTCAAATGAGAGAATGTCTTTAAAAAATTAGATTGAGCACTGGAGAGGAAGAGATGTTCTCCCCTGGCTTCTTCATGTTCCCTCGAAAATGCATAACACATGCGCGTGCGCGCACGCGCACACACACACACACACGCACACGCACACGCACACACACACACACACACACTAAGAACAACAGTAAAAGAGATCAGAGGAGCCTGAGGACTCTAGGTCGTAGCCACAGGAGAGAGAGGAAAAGTAGGGAGGAGGCTTTCCTAGCTGGAAGCAAGCTAAGGGATGCAAGGGACCCAGATTGGGATGGGAAGAAATCTCATCAGCTCCACGAAACAAAAGAAGAGGCTGAAACGGGAGCTGCCTTAAGCAGTCAAAAGGGAGCCCTCCGGGTCTTTGAAGGAGATCAGGGTTGTGGGATTCCAAGAAACAGGCTTTTCACTCCTGGAGTAAGTGTGCTGAACAGAATCAGGGGAGGGAGGCTTCAAAGGCCTGCAGAGCCATGGAACGTGTGAGTGTGAGTGTGTGTGTGTGTGAGTGTGTGTGTGTGTGTGTGTGTGTGTGTGTGTGAGTGTGTGTGTCCCCACTCATGCTCTGGATCTTCCCACTGACAGTTTCCTCAGAGACCTTGGCTCTCTCTGGCTACTAGCCTCCCTTTACCTATCAAGGGTCTGGGCACCTTGGAGACAAAGAAACTATTGGGGTAGGTAGGAATCTAGGGTTCACGGTTCTGAGCTCTCTGCTGGGACCCAGAACATATGACTTCACTGACTCCCTGTGAACACAAGCACCCAGGAACAGGTATTCGGGTTGAGGCTGGAACAGCTTTTTATTCAGTTATGCATAAATCATATTTGCCAGGAAAAGGGCAGGGTGCCGGGGAGAGCAAGGTCAGGTCTTGGGACCCGAGTGACCTCCTTGAGGGGACAGGCCGGCTGTCTCCTTCCTCATTCCCTGGGAGACTCTCTTTCTCCTGACTCTCCGTGTCTGGCCCAGGGAAGGCAGCTCAGCCATAAAAGAGAGGGATGGCCATGCAGATGGGATGGTTGAAGCAGGATGGGGGTGTGACAAGGTCAGCATGAGGTGGCTGCTCCAGGGCTCCTGAGTCCTTTCTGTTTTCTAGCCCCCTCTCTGCCCATTGGTTGGGGCATGAAGCCATGATGAAGTCCATGGGGAATCTCCTGGAGTTCAGAATGGTCACCCGGCTATGGCCCTCTTGGGGTCTGTGTCGGTTGAGTCCTGGGAGGGCAGAAGAGGGGTATGAGAGACAGGTGGGGAGGCTTCTCTTTGCTCCCCTTCCCATCCATTCAACATCCTCACCCCTTGCAGCCTTTGGAGCCCTTCCCTTTCTTTCCAGACTTATGGGTTCCTCTGTTCTTCCTGCAGCCCGAACTTTGTTGCCCTGGGGCCGGAGGCTGGTCCAGACGTTGCATCAGCTTCTGCACCCAGCTTTGTTCAGGGTTTGCACATAGCTCAGGCTGATGGCGCTTCCGGGGTGAGAACCTGAGAGTTTGGAGGGTCGTAAGCTTTCTTAGTCTGGCCCACCATACCTCCCTACTCAACCACCAGCCTGTACCCAGCCCTTTGGTGCACTCACAGGATTGCTGGGATGGGGCAGCCTAAGCTTGGTTCTTGCTTTCTGTAGCCTCGGACAATACTGTAGGGAATCTTCCTCTGGCTGTACTTGAGGCAGCAATCCTGACCTCCACCGTCACTGCCTGCAAGGTAGGGGCACAGAACCGAAGGAGGCTCAGAAGGTGTCTCTTTAGCTCCCTTCTCCCACACAAAGCCTCTCCCTCCTTGGTACCTTGGGTCCAGGGGACGCAGAGAGCCAGGGCCAGGCTCAGGAGGCTCAGAGCCAGCGTCTGAGCCATGGTTGTGGTTGAGTTGAGGATGAGACCAGAGCTGTGAGTGAGATGGACAGCCGCAAGTTGGGGTCTGTGTGTGGGCTGTGACTGGCTTGCTGCCTATTTATGCAGTCTGACAGACACTTGGGTTTCCCTCGCTCCCCCTCCTTTTCCTGCGAGTCGGATCTGGCGGCAGGCATCGGTGTGAGCTCTAGCACACAGTCGGGCGGTCCCTATCTCCCTGTCTCCTCATCTCTTCCTGGTCCTTCCTCACAGTCCTGCAGGCTCCACACATTTCTTCTCCTTCCAGCAACTAACCGTCAGGTTAATAATTAAGAGTTGTTATACATCCCTGATAACAGGCCTTAATGTAGATACACGATGTGCAAATGTGTCCTCTCGTTATACGGGTATCCTGTTGGTAGTGCACAAAATTGAAAAGTTCTGTGGAATCCAGCTTCCCCTTCTTCCCTATGATCTGTGATGCTGGTGTCATAATATCACATTTAAAAAAGCATTACTAGATCTAACCCTGAGAAAGTTTCCTCTGTTTTCTGTCTGTTTTGTTTTTATTTATAAGTTTAAATTGTGTATGTAAGTGTGTCTGTGAGTGGAAGTGGTGGGTGAGGGTGCAGGGAATTGAACCCAAGTCCTCGGCAACAGTACCTGTTCTTAAGTCCTGAACCATCTCTCCGGCGCCTCCGTTTGTTTTGTTTTGTTCTTGTTTCAATTATTTCTTTCGCTTTTTGTGATTATGATTACGTGGTTTCTCCTTCCCATTCCTCCCTTGGGATTCTGATACAGACTGCTGGAATCTGTGAACTGTCTTTGTTGGTACTGTGGTCTTAGTAATATTAAATCTTTCAATCCATGAACGAGGGACATCTTTTTATTTATTCAGGCCTGCTTTAATTAACAATATTTCATAATTTTCAAAGTGCAAGTCTTATACCGACTTGATTAAGCTTATTTATAAGTATTCTATTTGATGCTGTTACAGATGTAATTGTCTTTTTAATTTCCTTCTGGGATTTTTATTTATGTCAAATTATGGTGATGTCCCTACTTTCTTTTCTGACTTTTATGACTTGATCTTTTAGACTTTTTAAAATTATTTTATTTCATGTGTATGGGTGTTTTTGCCTATATATATCTGTGCACATGTGTGTGCAGTGCTCATGGAGGCCAGAAGAGGTTGTCAGATCCCCTGGAACTGGAGTTACAGATGGTTGTGAGCCACCATTGTGTTTTGATAATTGAGGCTGGTCCTCTGGAAGAGCAGCCAGTGCTCTTATCTTTTTTTAATCTATCTATCTATCTATCTATCTATCTATCTATCTATCTATCTATCTATCTATCTATCTTTGAGACAGGGCACTCTATATATCCCTGGCTGTCCTGGAACTAAATATGTAGACCAGGCTGGTTTTGAACTCACAGAGATCTGCCTACCTCTGCCTCCTGAGTGCTGGGATTTAAGGTGTGCGCCACCATAACTGCCTTTTATTTTTCTTTCTATTCTTTACTTCATTGATCTCTGCCTTTATATGTATCATTTCATTGTTTTGTACAGATTTGGATTGAGTTTGCTTCACTTCTTTCGTCTTTTGAAAAAGTTGGCAGCTCAGACAGACCGCTGAGTTCCATCCTTATGCCTCCGGTGCTGTCTTCAAGTTGGCACCTCATACTGCAGAGCTCAGGTCGGCCTTGATCTTGTTCTGTAGCCCAGACCGGCCTTGAACTCGGATCTTCCTCTTCTGCCTCCTAAATTAAGGTGGCTTAAGGGTGTGAAGTGCTATTTCCGGCTGTTCTCCATGTTTTCTGAACTTCCTATTCCCAAGTTTGTTCGGGTTTCCAGATTTCCTTTACTTTTCTGCCCAGTTTCCTTCAGCCATCTGAAGTAACAATAATGTAAACTTCTCTTTTAGTGTGCCCAGTGACTGGGCTTTCTCAGCGATGGCTTCTTTTTCAGTGTTTTTTGTTTTTTCCCTGTGAGTGAGCTATACTTGCCCGTTGCTTTGAATCTTTCGTAATTTTTGGTGACTACTGGCGACTCAGATCATTGTTGTGGGATCTTTGGACATCAGTTCTTACTTATGATTCTCAGAGGTTGACGATACCTGATGCCCGCAAGCTCAGGTATCTACCCGCCTCTGATCTAAAGGAGTCTGACGCCCCGCCTGGCCGACGACCCTTGCTAAGGACTGTGCCATCCATTTGTGACTTTTCTTTTTTTTTTTTTTTTCATTTTTTTTCTTTTTTTCATTTGTGACTTTTCTAAAGTAATTTTGCAAGGCATGTTGCCTTTGTCGTATAGGGTAATATATGAGTGCTACTTTTGGGAAAGGAGAAGATGAGAGGGTTTGAGACAGGGATACTGTTGGAGTAGAATAGTTTACAGAGAAGAAGGACTGGCTAGGAGAGCTGGGAGAAAACCGCCCTTGAATCAGGTTTTTCAGTAGGCTGAGACCTTATGCAGGACATGGAGTGTCCTTGCCAGTGAGAAGGTGGCATTCTTGGAAGATGACGGGGTGGGGGCGGGGGAACTAGGAGGTAAGATGTCTTGGATCTTTTACCTAGATATTGGCACCAGAAAAATTTTAATTTTCACCTATCTCCTTTCTGGAGGTGACAAATAGTGAGTAGCTGTGGTTCTCTCTCTCTCTCTCTCTCTCTCTCTCTCTCTCTCTCTCTCTCTCTCTCCCCCCCCCTCCCTCCCTCCCTCCCTCCACTATCTTTCTTGCCCCCTCCTCCTCTTCTTTTTGAGATAGTATCTCACTGTGTAGCTCAGCCTAGTCTAGGACTCACTCTGTAGCCCAGGCTGGCCTCAAGCTCATAGAGATCTACCTGCCTCTGCCTCCTGAATTCTAGGATTAAAGGTGTGTGCCACCACACTAGGGTTGTACTTTGTTTTTAGATTTATTTTATTTATTTTTTTATGTATATGCATGTGTGTGTGCATGTAGATATCAAGGTGGCCAGAAGTGGGTGTCATATGTTCCAGAGCTGGAGTTATAGGCAGTTGTAGCTACCTAGAGTGGGTGCCAGGAACTGAATTCTGGTCCTCTAGGGCAGCAGGAAGCACTCATGCTGAGCTCTCTCTAGCCTCTCTGATGGTTAATTTTAGTTTTCAATTTGACTGAATCTGGAATAAGAGATAAGTCTCCAGGTCACACTTGTGAGGGGATATCTAGATTAAGGTTGGCCTGTGAGCATATCTATGAAGATTTTTCTTTCTTTTTTTTTATTAACTCAGTATGTGTGTGTGACTATAGATCTATAAATGTATGCAGCTGCACCTACCTTTTTCTCACGGGTTCTAGAACTGAATTCAGGCCATCAGGCTTGCCTTTCTTTCTTTCTTTCTTTCCTTCTTTCTTTCTTTCTTTCTTTCTTTCTTTCTTTCTTTCTTTCTTTCTTTCTTTCTTTCTTTCTTTCTTTCTTCCTTCCTTCCTTCCTTCCTTCCTTCCTTCCTTCCTTCCTTCCTTCTCTCTCTCTCTCTCTCTCTCTCTCTCTCTCTCTCTCTCTCTCTCTTTCTTTCTTTCTTTCTTTATCTGTTTGTTTTTTGAGACAGGGTTTCACTGTGTAGCCCTGGCTGTCCTGGAACTCATTTTGTAGACCAGGCTGTCCTCGAACTCACAGAGATCCACCTGCCTCTGCCTCCCGAGTGCTGGGATTAAAGGCATGTACCACCACCACCACTGCCACCAGGCTTTTGAGACAAAGTGTTTTTACTCTTCCAGCCATTTCTCTGGCCCCAGGATTTTCCTAACTGCATTAGCTGAGTGGGTAGACACACACACCACAGAGGTGATTGGCTCCTCCCAGTGACCATCCAGCTATAATAAGGTCAGAGGGACAGAAAAGTTTGACATTTTGCCTACTTGCTGTGAGTCTTGCGGCAAGTTCATCTAGCCTGTTTGTGAATTCATCTCCTCTGTTGCTGCTGCTGTTGCTGCCACTGATGTCTTTGCTGATATCGGAATCCAGATTCTTCTGCCTTCCAACCTGGGCTCTCTTAGACTCCTCTGAGTCATCAGTGCTAGCCTGGGATGCTGAGGTATCCATCCAGCCATGTGGACAGCAGCCACCAGGCTCAGCCTCTTCAGTCTGAAGACAGCCATTGTTGGACCACCCAGGCAGGACTCTATAAGACAATCCAATAAATAGCCTTTTAAATATGGGTTCATTCTATCTGTTTGGTTCCCCTAGAGAACCCTGACATATTGTCTGTTCCCGAGCTTTCTAAAAGGGAAGGGATCATGGACCTAGAGCAAGATGTGACAGTCACCTTGTATTAGGCTCTTTCCCAAACTGGATGCACTTCAGAATCACCTGGAGGGCTTGTTAAAAACAATCAGTCACTATGCCAGACCACCTTAAATAGAATCTCAGAACAGAGCCAAATGAGCTGTATTTTTACCGGGTTGTCCAGGTAATTCCAAGCATATGATGGGTGAGACTGAAGGAACCAGCTGGGACGGTTCTGCTCCCTTCCCACACTGCAGATGGGCCAAGAGCTTGTGGGAGGAAACAAAGGTGGTCTGAGAGAAATGATGTTCCCCCACCTCTCCTGAGGGAGGTTACCTTCCAGCCTAGCACAGAACAAAAGGGGATGATGAAGACTGGAAATGGGACTGTGTGGCTCCCACTCCTAAAACCTCTCAGCCCTTCTCTCTCGCCGGGGATCCTGTTACGCCCTTGCCTTTATTTGTGCTCTTATTTGTGGTACATGTTTCCCACTCAGGTCCCCTCACTGCCCACGTTCCTAAGCTTTTCCTATCATAGACCAGGGACAACTTGAGCCTGCAGAGGCCGAACAGCCCAAAAGAGTTGTTCCACCCTGGGGTGGAGGTCGCCCCTCTTGATCCTGGGCTTAGAATCTAAATGAGGGGCCTTGAGGGAAAATGGAGGTTTGTGGGGATGGGAACCTTGCTGGACAAAAGCCAGAGGAGGAAACTTCTGCCTGGAAAACAAAGGGGATGATAAGTTCCTGCCCTACCTGGTCTGGACTGGTGACAGGACCCAGGAGCCTGAGAGGGTGGCGCTGAGGCGGCCTGGAGAGGAGTAAGGCCATCAGAGAGGCCAAGATGAGGAGGGCATAGTTACCTTTCCCCAGGACTCCAAGGACCCATGCTCAGACAGTTCTCTGCCCTTAGCTGACGGCCTAACCCATCCCAGCCCACAGTCCCACTTGAACCCCAACATAGGCACAGAGGTCTGGAGTTTACATCCTAGAACCTCTTTGGGTCCTTAAGCCAGACCACACGTAAACAGTTGGGGAAAGCTCACAAAGACTGATGCTGTCCGCCTGAGATACGAGTGTCCACTTAAGTGTTCCAGTCCTTCGTGTGAAGGCTTTGACCCCTCGGGAAGCCTGGCTACTGTGACAGCCCGTGGAGGCCCAGGAGCAGAGGATGCCTACACTGGCATTTAGGGGTAAGGAGTGGGGCAGGTGCAGTGGTTGATGCCAAAACTCACAATGAGAGCAGAACTAACCTGATCACCAGACTGAGCCCCTGGGGAGTAGAAGATCTGTGTGTACTTCTGTCTCCCTCAGCCTCCGTTTCAGCAGGTCCACGACCTGTCTGGGACAGGTACCTTGCGCTACTCTGGGGTAGGCGTCTTACGTGTTGCAAGAGTCTGGAAATCCCCATATTGGAATAGCCACATTCCCTTCAGCTCTGGGCCTGCATGTTCTTGTCTACTTGGGGGCTCCAGAGCAGCAGATGCTCCCTCCAAGCTTGGCAGACAAGAGCCAGGGGGAGGGTATGGCGGGAATTTCAGCTCAAGGGTTGGGCTAATGCTGGAAGAGGCTTTGGGGTGGGCCAGGACCCATGAGCCTGCATATTCAACCTGGGTCAAAAGGCATGGGTACTTTGGTGCTCCTGGGTTCCCAGCAGAGCACGGAGCCATCCAGGAATAAGATGCCTTGTGAACAAAAAAAGATGGAAGCTGTGCCAGCAGGAGCCATTGAGTCCCTGAAGATGTGAAAGTTGTATGCCCAGACTAGAGGTGTACATTATTCAGTGTGTAATTGTTCAGGGCAGGGCTAGAACTACATGGATGCTTAAAAAGGTATTGACATTGTGGTTACAGTTTAGGGCAAGGGTCGACACAGGGAAGGATCCTGGTGATGTTAACGTGGGGTTTGAAATTGGGTTGTGATTCTTACTGATAAAGGCTGGTATTTCTTGGATTTGTCTGTTGGAGAGGGAATGGAGCAGGTCGCTGAATTTAGGTTTGATGTTAAGGTTGGCTAAGGAGTTACATTGTATGTTAGAGGTTGGTTCTCAACCTATGGACAGTCTAGGGAGTGATATAGAGTTATGTGCCATGTGAAGTTCTGCTCTGATATGGTGGGGGGCTTGGCTGTTTTCTGGGCTCTCTGTGTGAGGTTATAAGTCTCTCTGTAGCCATCCAAGTAGGGCAGGTAGCCATCCAGTCCCAGGGAGAAGGGACAGACTTCTACGTCAGGCTCACCAAGCCATAGAGACTTCTTGTTGACATTCACTAGCATCACCTTTCTCTGGAACACTTGTCTCTTCCTGGGAACGGGGTTGGAGCTGGGTTTAGGAGTAGGGTTGTAAGTCTGGGATTGTATCTAACATTAAAGTTCGACAGAGGGATAGAAAAGGGATCACACTTTGTGTCAGGGGCTCTTTCCTGGGCACCTGGGACTTGGATGGTTCCCAGAGGGCAGCCTGGATTGGGCATGTCTGCCTCGAGCCTGCTGTATCAGGGTCTGGGCGGTCAGTAGTCTGAAGGCATGGAGCCCTGAGCAAACGGAGGCATCATCGCAGTGATAAGTATATGAGCGGTAGACGGGCTTCTAAAGAGGGTTGTGACCTCATGTCCAGACTTCGGTAATTCTTAAAAGAGGATCTGTTCAATGTGAACAGTTTCTAGTGTTTCACCTAGCTTTCTCGTCATTAACTGTTTACCACTTTCAAGTGTGTGTGTGGGGATGTTGTCGTTCCGAATATTCCCCCCCCCCAGTGAGATTGAACCCAGGACCTTGCATATGTGAGGCAAGCGCTCTGCCACTGAGCTAGACCCTCCCTTGGTGATTCTTGAAGATCTAACAGTCAAGTTGTTGAGAGCAGGATGTACACATGAATCCAAGGCTATCCTTTTAAGGACAGGCAGTAGGGTGGAAGTTACAAACAAGATTTAAAGTGGGGAGAAGGGCCAGCATGGTGGCACACCTTTAATCCCAGCTCTCTGGAGGCAGAGGCAGGTGGATCTCCGTGAGTTGGAGGTTGATCTGGTCTGCAGAGTGAGTTCCAGGTCAGCCAGGAGTGAGACCTGGTCCCAGGAGAGAGAGAAAGGAGGCAGGTTAGAGGAGACCTAGAAGCTTACTGGGGGGAGGGACTTAAAGGACGGATTTGCGCCTGTGGATCCGTGAGCCGGGGTCCACAGTTATGCACGTCGCCTGCCTTTGTGTCTGCATCACTGTCTTGCCTGTGTCTGCTCCAGCCTGTCTGACTTGGGGTGTTTAGGAGTCTGTGTAGGTACGTTTTGTAGACAAGATTTTGCATGATCTGATTGAGTTTTTGAGTGGTTGACTTTGTCATATGAACCTGTGTGACTGGGTTATCTGCTTCAGCCAATCTTTTGGACCGCTCCCCACACCCCAACACCCCCTGACACACCGCAGCTGCCAGCACTATTTACCGCAAATAATGGCTTCCCTTCCCGCTGTCTGGATTCCCAGGGGTAAGGCTGCCTGCCCAGGTCCCTGGCCCTGTGGCCTCTGAAGCAGGCCTGACCTTGGGAGTGCTAAACGCTGGAAATCCCCAACGCTCCTTGCCTGGGTAGGGGCTGAGAGAAGATATGTGGAGAGGGGGAAGACAAGGAAGGCAGCAATTGGCAGCACCCACCCTCCTGGAAACAAGATCTTTGCCTGATTCTTTCCCAGGCCTCTTTCTTTCCCGCATGCTCTCTTTGCAACCATGTGTTCAGTGCCCTGACCTCAGTCTCTGGGTACGAGAAGAAGAGGCAATCCTCTGCAAGGCCAGTCCTATCAGGTGTAGATCTGTTCTGTGTCGCTGGAGTCTGCCTCATGTCCACACCCAGCTCAAAGTTGCCTTCCCTTCTTTTCTCTCTTTGCAGTGGACAAAGGAAGACTTTTTATTCTTTGCATGGCAGACCTGGCTCCAGAGTCCAGCTGGAGATCAGAGCCGGGTGGGTTGGCATAGATCAGGGACCCAACCACAGCATCCACTGTGCAGCAGCAGCATCTCTGTCTTGTTTGTACGTATTCATCTGTGC
>CABHPQ010001238.1:49917-62513 GCA_902168405.1 Peromyscus aztecus
ACACACAGATGCACACACTCTCACACACAGACACATATAGACACACAAGCACACACACAGACACACACTCTCCACACACATAGATACACAAGCACACACACACTTTTACACACAAACACACAAGCACGCACAGACACACTCTCACACACAGACACACACACACAGCACACACGTACACTCTCACACAGACACACAAATACACAAGCACACATACACTCTTTCTCACACACACTCATACACCGACACACACACACACACACACACACACACACACACACACACACACAGTGACTCACTGCTCAACAGCAGTGCTGATGCTGCAGAGAGGAGCTTCTCCTATGTCTACTTATTTTCAGTTGTCCACATTTTTTTCAGGAGAATTCTGCTTTATTTTTGTTTCTTGTCGTTCAAAACCATATTAGGAATTGAAACCAGGGCCTTCCTTGCTAGGCAAGCACTTTCCCGTGAAGACATGTCCTCTCTCCCAAGATAATTTTTTTAATGTATTTGTGCTAACTATAGTAGCACATGCCCTTGGTCCCAGCACTCAGGAGGCAGCAACAGTCAAACCTCTGGGAGTTCAAGGCCATCTAGAACTCCATCGTGAGACCTTGTGTCTTGGTTAGGGTTACTGTTGTTGTGATTAAACAGCATGACCAACAGCAAGCTGAGGAGGAAAAGGGTTTATTTGATTTACACTTCCACATCATAGCCCATCACTGGAGGAAGTCGGGACAGGAACTTAAGCAGGGCAGGAACCTGGAGGCAGGAGCTGATGCAGAGGCCATGGCAGGGTGCTGCTTACTGGCTTGCTCTTCGTGGCTTACTCAGCCTGCTTTCTTACAGAACCCAGGGCCATTAGCCCAGGGATGGCACCACCCTCTCCCATCAATCACTAATTAAGAAAATACCATAGAGGCTCACCTACAGCCCTATCTTATGGGGGCATTTTTCTCAACTGAGGTTTATTCCTCTTGGGTGACTTCAGTGTGTGTCTGGTTGACATAAAACTAGCCAGCACACCTTGTATTAAATTTTTATATTTTAAATTTAGCCGGGCAGTGGTGGCACACACCTTTAATCCCAGCACTTGGAAGGCAGAAGCAGGTGGATCTCTGAGCTAAAGGCTAGCTTGACTTACAGAGTGAGTTCCAGGATAACCAGAACTACACAGAGAAACCCTATCTTGGAAAAAAATTCTTTTTGAAATTAATTCTTGGAGAAATTCACACATGCAATGTATTTTGATTGTGGTCTCTTCTCACCGTTCCCCAACTCCTCCAAAACTCAGCCTAGATCTATATCCGTTCTCACCCCCTTCCAACTTCATGTCCTCTTTTAAATTTATTTTTTATAGCCCATTGAGTCCAATTTGTGCTGCCCATAAACTAAGGGTTACGGAGCTGTCCACTGGAGTTTAGGCCATACCCTTAAATAAAACTGATTCTCACCCTCCTAGAAGCCATCAACTGTCAATAACTCTTCAGCTAGGAAGGGGGCTCATGTCTTCCAGGCTATTTTGAAATGCTCTTCTTGAGAGCCAAAAGGGAATGCTCTGGAAGGCCAGTGCCATTTGTCATGTCAGGGTGTGCTAGAGTGGCCTTCACGTTTCTAACCAGGCACTGATATGCTCCTAGCATCTACCCCTAAATCTAAGGCTGTAAATTCTTGAATGTGTGCCTTCATGAGGCTTCTCCTTCTTCAGCTTTTCCTTCTTTTAAGTCTAAGGGAAGGTGACAGGAGGGATTGTGCTCAGCTGGTGGGAAGGAATGGGCGGCTTCATCCTCCATCAGCATCCTGCTTGAACCACAGACCCTCGCTCTGGCTCCTAGTTCTCTACTCTGCTGAGAACTCAGGATCCCGAAAGTCTCTGTTGTGGTTCATCTCTTCATCCCTTTGTTGTGGGAGGCTGGTCAGCAGCATGAGCCCACGATGGATTATGACAGACAGGACCTGTGGGGTGCCATCGGAAGGATCTGCTCCACCCTAGACCAGGATGTGTGCACAGTAACCCGCCTTCCTACCTTAGGCCACCACGACCCTTCCGGTCAGTTCCCTTCATTGCTACAACCGCCCTTCCCCAGTCTCCCAGCTCTGTGGCTCTCTGCCCGGCTCCCACCAGGCAGAGAGGATGCGTCTGTCACAAGACCTCCTTTCCATCTTTGGGATGCTTCAGGAAAACACCTGGGAGAATGTTGGCTCAGCAGGCCTGGTCTTGTGTCTCTCTGCCCTCTGGACCAATGAGGGTCTGGGCTTCCTTCCTTTAGGTACAGATCATCAATCATTCAGAGTAGGGACATGTCCATGTTTTTGCCCTCTGGACTTTCTGCTGTGGACACAAGATGCCAAACAATCATGTTTTGCTGGATTAAGTAAGCCTTGCCTCTACTTCTTACTGGTTAGATGGGTTGGTTACTGACGCTAGATTTCCTTAAGACCAAGGGCCTGCTCTTACCCCTAATAACACATCATTTCCTGAATTTCCCGCCTTCATTACAGTTCTTGGCTTTGCTGTGTCACGTTGGAAGGATGCAGAAGTACATTCTGAGGGCCCTTTGGTGGCCAGTAAGCATTAATAATATTTTGTGGATCCAAAAACAAAAAGTCTCTCCCTTAATTAATTAGAGTATGGTCGGTGACCCCGAGGGGTGAATGAGAATCTGGAGAGGGACAGCCTCCTCTCCCTGCTTCCTGGGTCTCTTCTCCCTGATCCTCTGCTGAGCCCTTGGGTGCTCTCCTCAGGCGTTGGGCATTCTGCTCTCTCTGTGGACTCTCCTGCAGCTCCTCTCTTCCACCAGTACCCGCTTCAGATGCATGAGCAGCAACTTCGACTCCTTCTTGTGTGCATCTGGGCTCTTATGCTGACTGAATTTTGCACCCGATAGACACTTCCATGGGCCTTCCTGTGAAGCTATGGCCCCTTCCTAGATTCCCCTTCATCCCCAGAGTCTTTGTCCACACACTAATTGATTGATGGAGAAACTTTTCTTCTTTTGATCCACGAAGGACTCCCATTAATTCTATTTTCTATTTATGGGGGCAAAGGGAGTTCTAGGGAGTTCATGGGAGGGAAGTCTGTTCTCTCTCTTCCCATCCCTTCACTTTCTGCCCTCTCCTCTTTTCAGGAAGGCTCTTGCTATTATATCAGGCTGTCCTGGAATGCACTGTTTAGCGGATGGTCCCCTGAACTTACCGTCTGTCTTTCCCAGGACTTTTACTGGACTCTTTAGGCATAAACCTTCATACCTGGCTTCCACCCCCGCCCCTTGAAACCATTCCATCTGGTCCGCATGCTGCTCTCACCCAAGGCTGTTCTCAAGGTCGTAAATAATCTCTTGGCAGCTCAAGCGGATGTCTGCATCTTAAGTGGCAGATTGGCACTTCTCACACACTTCATCACTCTGTTCTTGAAAACCTTTGGACTTTTCACTTCCCGTGTGCCGCAGTCTGGCTTTGTCATGTCATGGGCTACTAGGGTTCAGTCTCTTCTGCTTATGGGTTTCTCCCCTATGGTCAGATTTGTAGCTCCACCCCACTTCTAGGGACCCCACACAAGGCCTCTCGCAGCTTGGGCAAGTACTCCGCTGTTGCACTGCACCCCCAACCTTCAGTCTCTTAAAGGAAGAGCGTCCTGAGGCCCGGTCCTTGTAATATGTCTCCATCTTCACTCACGCCCTGGGCGGCCTTACCTAGCAGCACAGTTTCAGTTACTGAGAGTACCACACGCCGCCTTATCTAATCTTGTCTTTGAGGAACAGGGTGGGACGTAACTGCCTTCCCCATTGGAGGGTGACTTTGACGTCTTGTGACTAGAAAGCTACCAACTGAAAGAACGTTCGGGTTGCCTTTTGTTGTTTCTGGTATTCACTGTAAGGTGAGGATGCTCGTCTGAGAAGATGTGGACTGTTGGGTCTGCCCGATGGTAGGGACTTGCTTTCAGGAGGCTGAGAGATACCTTTGTTGTGAGGTCACCCCGGGCAGGTTGCAGGAAATCTAAGCTGTAAACCTGAGGCTTCTGGTAGAGAACTGGTGTTCCTCTAGGACCTTTCTGGAATCTTTCTGGCATCAGATGAGGACCTTCCTGGATTGTTTCTGGCACCAGAATCAGGATTTGGTAACCTGTACATCCTGTTAGCATGTTTATCTACACGGCCTGTCTTAACCTTAGTGTTTTCTTTCATCTGAGAGTTTTCTTTCCTGTTTTTCCTCTTGCGCTGAGGATGACCAGTTCTTGGATTCCAGGGCACATCAACCCCATTCTGAAATAAGGGGACAGAAGAGTGTTGATGCGTGGGCCTCTGTGAGGTACAGGCCCACAGCTGATACTTGGGCTGGAGAAATTCTTTTTTGGAGAAAGTGTCTTTGATTTGCCACACCTGACCTTCTAGGCTGTCATATTCTGTAGGATTTCCTCCTGGCTCTGACCTGATAAAACAGGTAGGAAGGCTGCAGGACACTCAAGGAAGCGTTCTTGAGTAGAGTAAGCATGGAAGGTCTCTTGGCCTCCTCCTTGAAGGGCTGAATCTGATAGAAAATAAGTTATGGGGCTGGAGAGATGGCTCAGGGGCTAAGAACACTGGCTGCTCTTCCAGAGGACCTGGGTTCGATTCCCAGCACCACATGGCAGCTCACACCTGTCTGTAACTCTAGTTACAGGGGTCTACGACACCCTCACACAGACATATATGCAGGCCAAATGCCAATCAGAGCTCATAAAATAAAAATAATAAATTTTAAAAAAGGAAATGCGTTACATCAAGCATTTATCAGGACAGGTCTCTAAAGTCTACCAGCCATTTTAGTTAGCCATTTAAAAATTCACAGTAAAAGATATTTCCATTTGAGAGGGTGTTGCCTGCTTATTAGTTCTTAGAGCAGGGGACCATTCCCACTCAAAGCCATACAACACTCTCTGACCTTTGTTTTCCACTGAGTTTTTTATCCAAGGCTTTCTTAACGATGTTTAGATTAAGCTCAGTTATCTCTGAGTAGATTTCTACTAAGTCATAACACATTTAGAGGTGCAGATTTAACCGCTGGGTTAAATCTACACAGTGAGTTCTAGGACAGATAGTCAGAGCTGCACAGTGAAACCTTGTCTCAGAGAGAGAGAGAGAGAGAGAGAGAAGAAAAATAGAAAGAAACATGGACAAAATGATGCATCTAAGTGAGAGCAATCCAGTCTGTGGCTTTTTGTCAGCTGTCTTATGAACGACTGTGTGTACACGTGTTTTGTATGTTGTGTCTACATACATGCCTGTGTTTGTATATCTGCATTGTACTAACTGTATTATAGGTCAGCGAGGGTTCATGTAAGTTAAGACAATTAAATAAGCCCAAAATGGGGGCTGGAGAGACAGCTCAGGGGTTAAGAGCACTGGCCGTTCTTCCAGAGGACCTGGGTTCAGTCCCCAGCACCCACGTGGCAGCTCACAACCATCTGTGACTCCAGTTCCAGGGGGTCCTCTTATAGCCTCTGTGGGAACCAGGCACTCATATGGTACATATATGTGGGTAAACACATATACAAATAAAAACTTTTTTTAAGTTAAAAAAATCAGCCTTAAATGCCTTTTGGTTCACATGATTTAGGTAAATCTTTGACATTATGTTAATTAAAACTTACTGGTAAGATAAAAAAAAGAAGTCTTTAAAATTAGTGTGTGTCTCCGCCTTAGTTGCTGAGCCAGTAAAGATGATGTTTGTTTTATTTATCAAGTCTCAAAAGAATGTTTGTTTCAAATGATCACTTTCTAGTTCTGGTTAAATAAACACCTATTATTTTAGGTTATTATACATAGTGATATACATACATCTGCAGGGTTCATCCAAATGTCGTACGAAAGTCTGTAAGAAGGTTGGACTGTGCAAGGAAATCAGTGAGTGCCGTCTCACGTGTGCTGTGCATGGTGTCTAGAGCTTAAACACAAAACCGTCATCAAAACTCCTGGCATTACTGCCATTTGTTTTGGTACCATTCAGAAAAAAGACACATTATTTGCGAAATCTTGCTTTATCTGGTTAAAATCTGGCCGTCCTCCCCCCTTTTGTCTTAGAGGATTAGAAGAGATTTTAAATTTTTTTGAGACCTATTGTTTTATGTGTATGCATGTTTTGTCTGTGTGTATGGCTGTGCACCATGTGCATGTCTGGTGCTCCTGGAGGTCAGAAAAGGGGATCAGATCCCCTAGAACTGGAGTTACAGATGGTGGTTAGCCACCACCTGGGTGCTGGGACTTGAACCCAGGTCCTCTGGAATTATAGTCAGTGCTTCTAACCACTGAGCCATCTCTCCAGCCCTGAAGCTTGGTCCTTATCTGCTTCCTTTAACCATCTTGTTTGCCACAGTGTGTATGAGATGAACCTGTGTACCAAATAAATCTACTACGATCATTACTATTCTTTCCTAATCTTACCAATGTTTAAAACTGATCTATGTAGACCCATCAGAGACAAAAATCACCTAAGTATAGGTTCTGCTGTGCCAGGGATTTTAAATTCCATATTAAAGGTAAAAACTTAGTTTATAGGAGACCTGTTGATCTGCGATGCAACTGGTTACTAGATTCTTTTTATGTAGAATGTATTTATGGCCCCAAGCCTCCTCCAATGCTAAGTTTAGGGAAATACCAAGCCGATGGCCTCCAAACTAAAGTTGTATTAGTAGCTTTTTTGGGCTTATGCTCCTGTGCTCCCAATTGTATTATGATCGTCCCTGTGTACACTCCTTGGTGACGATGGCAGCAGACAGCAGGACAATGGATCCAAGTCTGCAGGCATTTTTGATGGTCAGAGATACCAGGACCGACAGGTGAGCCGGATGTGGGCTCTTAGATGAAAACAGTCAAGGATGGCACCGTTGTTTATGGCCGAACTACTGGAAAGATGGGGCTGCCTTCAAACTTCTATGAGAAACACTACAGGAGTGATGGGGGCTGGATTTGTGAGTTCATTCCTGCAGAGTTGGGGGGTGAATAATGGGATTCCAGGTGGAGATGCTGAGTAGGCAATCCGGACATGTGCAAAGGACTGCTGCGTGGGTTCTGGGACTCTGTTGTGGTACAGCCTGTGTCATACTGTTGTGCTTAATGTGACCCCTGACACAGAGGCAAGCACCTGGCCCAGAGGCAACAAATTTGTTGAGTACAAGATCTTTCTCAAAGTCACACTTCTGGAGACCCCCTCTTCATCTGAGTACTTCCTCCTGTGTCAGAACCCCGAGCTCTAAAGCATCAATGACACTAACGTGGTGCTGTGTTTACACTACGGATGCAACTATCATGAATGCATCATTTCATCCAAAACTAGAAGTCTGAATATCTGAAACAGAAGATTTCATGGAGCCATTAGATACTAGCTAAAAGGAATTGATTACTGGGACAAGTTTTCATAGCTTTCAGTGGCAGCTAGGGTAGGTGACAGTTGGCACATAGTCATTGTCAGAGCTAAGGACATTTTTATAAACTTTGAGGAAAGAATTGTGTCCTGTGATGGCTGTAGATGGGAGGGGAAGACCATGGACAAAGGCAATGTTTTGGGAAAGGAGGATCGTCTCTGTGAATGTGTTGTTTGAGACAGGTCTCACTGTGTAGACCAGGCTGGCCTCAAACTCACAGAGATCCACCTGTCTCTGCCTTCCAAGTGCTGGGATTAAAGGCATGTGCTACTATACTGGGCAACTAGTTTCTTCTGGGTTGATTGGAGCTAACCATTTGGACTGTTCTTGCATAAACAGGGCTCGGTAGCGCTGGTGGTGATGGGATGTAAGTAAAGGTATAAACATGAAAAATCTTTTGTGTTGCTTCTCTGCAGTTGCTAACCAATTGATTTCCCTGTTTCTTTTTCATTCCAGCCTTTGGTCTTCTTAATTAAATCAAGAACATCTCAGAATTTTTCCTTTATCTCCTTATCTTTGGCTGGAGATAGAGGCAGGCAAAGAGTTTGGTGAAGGACCTATCTTTAATGTATATTACACCAGACACTTCCTTTCTGATCAAGTCTTTGAATTTGTTCAGACAACTGACTTGTCTGAAATGTGAATTAAAATTTCCTTCCTGAGATGAGGGCAGACACTCTACTTTCCTTCATCCCTTCCCTTAATAATGTGTACAGCAGAGACAAAGAAGACAGACAACTCATCTAGATAGATAGAATATATTTTGGGGGGTGCACTCCCCACCTGTTCATTAAAGAAAATGACAATACTAGTGCTCTTTAAAGGATACAGAGGAGGGGGAGCCTAGAGGCTGCCATCACCCTCAGTGGTCTCCATTAGCAGAACAACAATTCCGAGGGGAACCTGGGGACCTAGGGTGGGTTTCTGTATTGAATGGCATAAGCCAATTGAGGACAGTGCCGGGGACAATGTCGGGGCCGGCCTGGTGCTGAGACAGAGCCGAGCTGTCGAGGGCCTGGCCGGAGCTTACTGTCTGAAATGTGGGGAGCAGTTAAGAAGGATGCGATCACTGACTTCTCAGAGGACGCAGACTGGGCCCTGGGCCCTCTCCGGTTCTCTGTCTTAGTTTTCTGGGTGGGGCTTTTGGCTTGAGGCAGACCCTTGTCAACGTTTTCTTTATTGGTTTTGGCCACTTTTCCAGGCGTTGAGACCTTGGGTTCCACATGTGTTTTGCCTTTTATCTTGGGGTTAATAGCGTGAAAAAAGGATTTCATCTTAGTTTTCAAGCCAGCCTCTGGAAGGCTGGGGCTAGCATGAGGAGAAGTTGGCATCACCCGCCCCCGTGAAATGTGGTCTTGCCAAGTCTGGCCCCCAAAAGGCTTTCCCTGAGTTGGTGGGTGAGGGAAAGGAAGGCCCTGGGAAGCCTGGGAGGCCACAGGCTGGGGGACCTTAGCAATCTTTGCAGGTTTTGGGCTGGCATTTACCTTGGTTTGACTGTCTTGCATGTCATGTTCAGGCTTTCTCTCCATGAAGACTTTTGGAGGTGGCTCTGGGAACTCAAGGTCAGGGGGCTCCTGGGGGCTGGGCAGACAGGGATCCTCAAGATGAAAACTCTGCCTCTGCTGTGAGGAGCCTTGGGGTGTCCTGTGCAGAGGCCCTTTTTCTGGCTCCTGATCTCCATCATGGTGTGTTTTTTCACTGGTCGGGGAAAGCCCAAGATCTGCATCCCTCTCTCCAAGGTCCCCCACTGCCTTGGGTTTCCCTGGCTCTTCACTCTTTTCTGTCAGCGTGGGGACATGGGCTGAGGACTTGCTCTTGCCTGGGCTTTGAGGTTCAGTGCTAAAGGGTTTCTCTAGGCTGGGCTCGTCCCCACTGGTCTCCATCTGAATACAGTACACTTGGGCCTCCATCTTATTCCTGAGTTTTGAGGCCTTGGAGCCCCACTGGGCAGAACCATGGGGCACTGTTCTGGAACTAGGTTGGCTTGGCTTGTGGCACACAGGCTGCCCTGCAGTGGCTGGCTGTTTTTTAAGGTGGACCCTGTTTGCATCTGGGGCTGGAGGAGAGTCACCTGAGCCGGGCAGTTTCTGGAGCTCGGTGCCTTCTGGGATACCTAGACTCCTGAGAAACTCCTGTATGGATTCACTCTCTGGGCTGGCTAGAGCTAGCTCTTTGCACTCCCTTTCCTTTTCAGAAATTCCAAATTGCATCGCTAGGACCTTTTTTTTCAGGTGGAAATTCAGTTTCGCTAAGATATGTGAGTTTAACGAGCGGGCACTGTCATGAGTCCGGCTGTCTAGAGGCACCTTCTCTGTCCTTCCTTCCACCTGCACGTCAGGCTGGACCTGGACCTCTCCTGTAGTGTCCGCAGAAGCCTCTTTGTCATCTCGAGTACAAGGCCCAAATGGACCTTCAAGTGAGGTCAGTTGAGTCCGAGCTTCTGGTGAGCTTTTGACAGGCCTGGACATCATCTCTGTCGTTCTAGGTTGGCTGGTGACTGTTGGGGATATGGGCCTAGAGAGAGCCACACAGTAAAGGGCAGGCAGGCCTGACAGGAAGGCCAGATACTTATGCTGTAAAGTTGTCTCCAGCTTCTTAATCATTTCCTTAGACAGAGCGTGGGGCCGCTTACAGTGTTCAATGAGAGTACCTGATGAAGTCTGCTGCTCCTGATCGAAGGCCTCTGGTTCCAGAGGAACAACTTTCTGATGTAGGTCAGGGTTGCTTTGACTTTCTGCTTGTAGCTCCAGGTGTTGGCCTTGGGGAATCCAAGAGAAGGGAGCCACTGCTGCCAGGGTTCCAGGAATTTTGCGTTCCCAAGAGCTCCAGACTTGGGCCGGGACCTTGCCCTGGTGGATCTGTCCACATTTGGAATCAATATGATTCTTCAACATTGCCTTTGTCTGGGAAAACAAGCGCGGCGTGGAAATTGACCCTTTGTCCACTGCAAGTGCAAACATGTCACCAGACCCACCCGCCTCTGGGTGGCCTGGCTGTGGGATGCTCACAGTGGGTAGTGCCCTGCTGCTGCAGGACTGGGACTGTTGGTCGGTAGAGGAGAGCAGTGAGTGAATGGAGCGCTGGATCCTCTGGGGCAGACCCCAGCGAAGGTGAATCAGGTGCTTCTGGAGGTGGAATTCCAGCAACCTGCGCACATGCTCTGGGAAGGAGAATTCCCTGGTGGGATATGAGAAGGGCTTCCTTGGCCAGTAAGTTTTTATAGTTTTAGCTTTACTGGGTGGTTCACACAGCATGTGGTTCCAGGTGTACCGTTTTCTCAGGAAGACAGATGGCAGGCCCCATGGAAGCTTGACCTGCCTCTCTAGGAGGTGGCATTCCAATGCCTCACACTCAGCCAGAGTCAGAAATGGGACAGCGATCTGTGCTCTTTCATGCTCATGGGGAGTTTTGGCATTTGGAGAGGCTGGGGAAGACGAAGGGGCTGACCTACATTGAGTTTTGGGCAAGAAAGGGAGTGAAAGCTCCCTTGTGGGCTGACGATCCGTGGAAGAGGACTTGGATATGTTCTTGGAGACACCTTGAGAGCTCAAGGAAGTAACATCCAGGGACTCACTGTGAAGAGATGGAAGGCCACAGAATAATTGGCCATGATATTCACTCTGAAGATTGCTCCCCGAGTCATTAGCTTGTGCCTTGCTGGGTGGATAGAAGCCACTTAGGTGTTCAAGTTCATGAGAGGACAAGTAAGTGCGGATTTGGTGCCAGGGCTTTCTTTGTTTCAGGTTTATAAAAGACCATTCAGAAACCCAGCAGGTCTGGGTGGGCTGGTCTGTCAAAAACAATCTATTGGTCTGGCGGGAAATGGTCCCAGTTCTGTCCATAGTGATCTCAGAATCACTGCTCAGAATGGAAGAAAGCATATTTTTTCTAGATTGACAAAATAATGTCCGGCCTGGCATAAGCTGCCTCAGGGACTCCTCCACACGTCTTGGAAGGCCCCACTTCTGGAAATGTATCCATTTTTTTACATGTAGTTCAAGAATCCTTCGGACTTTAGGGCTGAGTAATGGCACCTGGGAAGGCGGTGCTGAGTTCATATGCAAGGACATAGTATGTGTCAAGTTATTGGTCTTTGGGTTCAGGGGTAGTAAAGACACAGAGGACTTCAAGTGATGGCGGTCTTGGCTCTCCTGGTCAAACTTTGGTTTGTTTTGCATTAGTTTTTCCTCAAGCATTAAAACCACAGGCTCCTCGAGCCTTGAAGAAGCCATAGTCTCTGAAATCATGGGCATGTCTGCCAGAGGAAATTTCTGATCTAGCTGGAGGTGATCAGCCCAGCATTGTCGGACACCGACTGCACTGGTCGACTGTGTTAAGTGTTCTGTTAGTTGTGCTAGTATTGGAGTCCCAGATGCTAGTGGAAGACGTCTGGAGTGCCTGGGATGAAGCTCCATGTTCTGCTCAAAAGACACTCTGGATATGGGCAACATCTCCAGGCAAGAAGAGCCCGGTGGTAGTCCGGACAAAGCAGGGGAGGTCTGGCTTTTCTCACTCTGCAGCAGCTGCTGGATCTCTAGAGATGCAGCATCACAGATTTGGCAGCAGGGATCGACACACAGGAGCTGCCGCACATGTTCCTCCTTGGGGAGCCAGCTTTGGCTAGGGAGAGAAAAATGGCCACCGTTAATGATGGAATGACGTCTGCCCCCTTGGAGGAACGTGTCTGGGGATTGCTGTGCTCTATCCTCCAGTCCCACAGTTCCAAGCCTACACTGTGACAAATGAGGTCCTCGTGGGAACCATTCAAAGTATGGAATGTTCCTGCTGCTGTACCCAGGGAATCAATGGGATCATTCACACTCTCTAGAAATTAAGTAGAGGATAAGATGATAGGCTGAAGGTGTCCCAGCAACTGCCCCACCCCCCAGACAGACAGGAGGTGATGTCAGCGGGATCCAGCCAGACCCAGGGCTTGCTTTGCCCTTGAAAGGGAGGAGCTGGAACAGGTATGACAGGGTGACTTCTTCATGCTAAAGCCACTTTCTTGTCAATTTGGTGTCTGTGTGCAACTCCAGCAATGTCCTCTACAAAGTATGCACTAGTCAGTTCTGAACTGCAGAGATCCTAACAGACAGAACTGGGTATCGGGTGGTTCTTCCCTCCTGAGGTGTGAACCGTCTCTGCCCTGACAACCCTCTCAGCTGGTGAACTTGCCTCCACGGCGTTTCCCCTCCCCGTC
>CABHPQ010001239.1:10471-43153 GCA_902168405.1 Peromyscus aztecus
AAAAACAAATATTTTTTAAATAAAAAGACATTAACTTGAAGAAAAAAGGAAAAAGGACATGGGTTAAAGTCCAGTGACTTCAGTCAGGTTTAACCTTGTCAGACAGTTGTAAAGACTGCATGTAAGAAGTCATGTAAACATGTCTGGTAACACAGATGTAGGTTTGTACTACACATTTGGGGACTTATGAGTGATCAAATGGATGGCAGTAGGTAATACTGCTTAGCTGATGATTTGGAATAAACTTGGCTTTTCCTGCACTGGCCAGATCTTGCATCACTCAGGAAAAGCTGATCAGGACAAAATGATACGAAGGATACTGACATGTGTCCCCTGAGCTCCCATGTGGGTGAAGAACATTCCTGAGTCTCAGCAGATCTTTACCCTGATTATATGACCACATCTAACAGCCGCAGCTTGGCTGCACTGGCTGCAATTTCTCTGCCACCGAATCCAAAACATATCCAAACTATCTGTACATCTTGCCCCTTCCTTAAGAAGCTACTTGTCAGCGTTAACCCAAAACCTCAGCAATACACAGCAGGGTTCCTTTGTATTCTCTCCCATATCATCACATAGACCTGCGGTTTCAACAATATTAGCATTTTTTTTCATTCCTTCACTGCCATTTTTAGGACAACTCAAATTTTCTCAAGTACCATGGACCTTTGCATTTTGTTCCTATAAAGGGTCCTTTGGTCTAGGACATCCATCTCTTCTATTCACCTTCCTACTTACCTATTATTTACATTATAGATACAAATAAGTATAAACTTTCATTTCTCCTCAACCGAGTAGCTAGAATTCACTCCATCCTCCCCTACATTCCATTTTACTCTATGTACAAATCAATATAATTATTCAAAAAGCATTTACACACAGATGTTTAGACTCTTAAGGTGCAAATGACGGAGCTCAAATTCAAGTAGCTGAAACAAACTAATTCACCTAAGACGTGCAAAGTTAAGCCATGGCCATATTCGGCACGTGAAGAGAGCTACCAGCATTCATCACCCTTACATAGGCTAATTGGTTGGGTTCCCCAGAAATACAGTCAGCGACAGAGATCCTAATGACAGTGATTTATTGACCCTTTCAGAAAAAGGTACGTGACTGAAATAGGCTAAGACGGGACAAAGCTAAACAAAGGAAGTCCCGAGCCTTTACAGTGGCAAACATGGGTTAGCCCAACTTTTCCTGCTTTCTACATGCTGAAGAGGGGGGCCTTCCCATCTGGGCCTTCCCTGTTGACTCTTCTGACTCCACCCCAATGTTCACTACTGGCTTAAAATGCACATCTCTAGGAGAGAATCTCAAGGATGCCTCACATAGAGCACTATCGTTTTCTCAAATAGACGCTCTTTCCTATCATCACTCCAAATCTAATTCCTTTATGGTACATATCACAGTTTTTATTGAAGTATATATATTTTTTCAAAATCTGATCCTTTATTTGTTGCTCTTAAAGACTTATTTTTGGCTGGACTCAGACTTAGAAGTAGAAACTCTCAGCGAGGACAGCCTACATCTCTTGGCATTCTGTTCCTGGTGCTTTTCTTTGGCTTCCTTCATTCTCTTGGCCAAAAGTTTCGCATGTTCTGCAGCCTACTCATTTTTTTCTTAGAGCATTGCTTCTTCAGAGCAGTATGTCAACGTTTGTTTTGCAGGACACATAGAATCTTGGGTGCTCTGGTCCTGGGCTTCTTACCTTCTTTGTTTAAGGGCTTTCTGATGGCAGCTATCATCTTCTTTAGAGAGACTGAAGGTTTTTGATTCTGCTAGTTCTTTGGGGCTCCAACTGCCAAAGCACAGTTGTATCTGCCAGTCCAAGAATAGCCTTCTTTCCTTTTTTTTTTTTAAGTTGAAACCACTCAGGTTGATGACAACATGTACTTCCTCTCTCCAGTTTTCCTTGGTGTGTAAGAATTCCCTTTACTCAATAGCAGGTGCACTGTGTAGTGGGCCAAGATGCTTTGTTTCATGGGAAAACTGGTTTGTCATTCCACCACTGATTTGGACCACATAATCCTTCCACTCTAGCCCAGAGAATTGTCAGCTACTTCTGTGGCCATGTACTTCTCATAGAAAGTACAAAGATCACATTCACCATTCACTTCAGTGAGTTTCTGACAGCTGGTGTTTGGGAAGGAAATATATAGCTTCATCTTGGCAGAGCCAATTGCCCAGGTGGTACCACAAAAAAAAAAGTTATTTATTTTTTTGAGACCTCATCTCAAGTAACTCTGGCTAGCCTCAAACTCACTAGATAACCAAGACTAATCTTGAACCTTTCTTTTGAAATTGCTTATGCGCATAGGTGTTGTGTTTGCACGTATAACTGTGTACCACTTACATGCTTGGTGTCCAGGGAGGCCAGAAGACGATGTCAGATCCCCTGAGACTGGAATTACAGATCATTTGAGCCTCTATATGGGTGCTTGGACTTGAACCTTTGTCTTCTGGAAGCGCATCCAAGTGTTCTCAGCCACTGAGTTGTTTTTTCCAGCCACCTGACCGTGAACCTCCTGGTCTTTCTACCTCACTTCCCAAGTGCTGGGATTACAAGAATGTGCCACCACTACCACTCTTCTTCTATGTAGGGCTGGGGTCAAACCCAGGGCCCCATGCCTGTTAGGCACTCTACTAACTGGACTACTTCCCCATTCCTCTAGGAGTCGTTTATTGAGTGCCTTCACCAGCAGGCTGCTGTTCTAAGGCGGCAAGGGCATGTGTATCATTCTATTAATCAGACATATACTCATTACTCGGTTCAGCGCTTTGCATGTAATATTCAATAAGCATCAAGTTAGTATTTACTCAATTAATATTTTAAGCTCAGAGAGGCTTTTATTAACTTTTATGGATAGAGATAAAATATGTGTGATTTTCAAGTTTTAAGCAGTTCTCCGATGTAGCTCAGAGACAAAATAATTATCTAGCCTGTGTAAGGCCCCTAGCATTGAAAACAAATACCAAAAAATAAAGTATTTTTAGAAATAAAAGATAACTTGTCTTTTTCTTGCTTTTTGCTTCAAGAACTTACTTGATTTTGACAAAACTACTAGAAGGGGTCTGCTACATATTTTTATCTATTTTCTGAAATATTCATCCTGAAAGCGAGGATGTTTCATGAAACAGCTCATTATTGTCTGTTCAAGTCTATACATGTGGCATGTGCTTTGACAGTGCTGCTTTGTGGAATTCATGCTTCGACAGGGAGAGCCACGGCTTGATTGAGTTCAAACAGCTCTACGGCTTGTTCTTACGGAGATCCTAGAGTGCCCCTTTACTCTGTGAGGTCTGCCAATTTGAAAAATGCCAAAAATATGAGGCTCTGCGTTTCATCTGGAGCTGCAGGAAGGAATAGGAAATCAAAGAGAAAATTGGGCTAAATTGAAGTGGGTTAAATAGCAAGACCCTACCTATCTCAAAACCAAAGCAGATTCAGCAAAATACTAGAAAAAGTTGAGAGATGAAGTTACAGGGGTCGGAGGTGAGAAGAGTTAGATCTCAGACAGATATGTCAAGAAATGGCAGTTTTGGCTCACTTAAGATAGACTATAGAAGGATTTCTGGTGGTTAGATAAAAGCCAGCATTCCTCAGGAACTTGTGAAACAGGTTTCTGTCCTCCAAAAGGAAGCATTTCCCTTACCTCTGGCAGAAGGGACATATGGCTCTCCATTGACATTTATCTGTGGGGTCTATCAGCATAGCACTGTCCACACTAGCCTCCAGGCTCCTACAGTCCCTACTCACAAGTACCCATGATACATTTCAAAGACCCTATGCTACCATCCCGGACCCTCTCACCCTGGTCTACGTCAAGGGCTTCCTTCCCTCAGCTGCTCATCTTCTCATAACCAACCCACTATTCTCTGCCATCCCTGCTTCCCGAGCCCTGGCCATGTCCAGTCCGCCGCCTTTTCTCTTGACTCTAGAAGCTTCCAGATGCCTCTGAATATTTTCTCTCCTTTACTCACAATAAAAACCATCCCCCCAAAGGAACGGCCATTTTGGCAGTTTCTTTACTGAAGTTCTTCACATTCAAGATGTCTTAATAGAAAGTGAAATGGGTCAAACTTTTCTCCAGAAGACCTGAAGCATCCCTAATCTAAGAAACTGTATGATTTGAAAAGATAAAGAAAAAGAACTATGAAGATAAAGTCAAATTAATATGACTGGTAACTATGAGGTAAGGCAAAAGGGCATGGTACATACTTTCAACCCCAGCACTCACAGGCAAAGGCAGATGGATGTCTGTGGGTTGGAGGCCAGCCTGATCTACATGGTGAGTTCCAGGACAACAGGGCTATGTAGAGAGACCCTGCCTCAAAATACAAGAGGGTGGAGGAGAGGGTGAGAGAGAGAGAGAGGGAGAGAGAGAGACAGAGAGAAGAGAGAGAAAGAGAGAGAGAGAGGAGAGAGAAGAGGAAAAGACAGAAATGTATTGACACTAGAGGCAGAGATGGGTATGATATCAATAACTCAAGGAACATTAAGGAGGTACCCTTCCTGTTAGCCCTCCAAAGGACCGTGGCCTTGTGGACACCTTGATTTCTTACTTCCAGCCTCCAGGCCTATGATAAGATAAAGTCACCATCTGGCACTTCATTATGGAAGCCCTAGAAAATGGATACATATGGCATGCTAATAGTAGCTGGAATAGCTGGGCTGTAAGAGAGGCTTTGGGTAAACCGAGTCATTTGAGTTTCTTTTTGTGTATTTTTGTTTGTTTTTATTTTTTTTTGAGACAGGCTTTTTTTTTTTTTTTTTAGTGGGTAGTCCAGGCTGGCCTTTAACTTACAATCTCCCTACTCCAACCTCTCAAGTGCTGAATCACAGCTATGTACCCCTATACCCTGCTTTCTTCTCATTTAAAAAATATTAAAATGGAGGTACTCATAAACTAGTGCCACAGTCTTGATAGCAGTCTGACTTCCTTGGCTTGCTTATTCTAGTAGTCATTTCAGGATGGCTACTTGTCTCTTCTCTCGGAGAACATCAAGATGGTCTTACTAAAAATTTCCTAAGACTTTTCTGTTTTTGAAGCTTGTTTCTGTTTTCCACACATTCCCATTTATGTGTTGTCAACTGCTCTGGCTGAACCTGCCCTTCCTTCCTTTTCTTTTTCATAGCTGAGCTGGTTCTTAAGCAGATTTATCACTTCCTGTTTCTGGTGCTCACAACCATCTTGACTTTTTGCTAAAATGTTTCATTCAGTCTGATACACAGAACCTGAGCTTCCTGAGGATATAACTTGTCAAAAGGCTTTAAATTAGCATTTAAAAAGTCATCTCACAGATGGTTTATTTTCAATGTAGTATTAAAGATATTCAACATTTGTAAAAGTAGAGAGAATAGTATACCAAACCCAACATATATGGCACATATATGATAATTATTATGATTCTGTCATGCTTACATCAACCTATCCTGTATAACTTCAAGTTATACTTAATTATTAAAAATAAATTTAGACCTTTTGCCAATTTATGCCTGTGTATTTTATTGTGTAACTTTGAAAAATACAGGGTTTGTCTTACATAACCATGATACCATTGTAACAACTTATATTCAGAGAATTTAAGATTCTACCCTTATCATTCCCACCCCCTTCTTCCCTATCCTTAGTAACTAAACTTTAGGGGTTTTTTTGAAAGCCTGACTTATCCTTGTGTCTTTTAGAGCATATAAGAAAATATGCATGTGCATTCTTATTTGCCTGTCTTCACACATGAAATTTATACCATGTTCTGTGCCTTATTTTTCACTTAATGTATTATAAGCTTCCCTTGATATTGGTAGGTAAAGAATCTCCCTTGTTTGCTGTTAATGCTACCTAATATCTTATTATTAATCACCTAATGTTCTATTAATATACATCTTGGTGTGATTATAATATTGCATATTAATAATAATATGCTATGATATGCATATGCCAGTTTGTTCTTTGCCAATATGTCCTTGAAAAAATTCTTACAGGGCCTGTGAGATAGCTTAGTAGTTAAGGGCTTTTACTGCCAAGCCTCTCATGATCTGAGTTTACTTCCCAAGACCTACATGGTAGAAGGAGAAAATGACTCTCTCTGACCTCCACATGTGTACCATACTATGGGCGCCTACACATAGACACACAGACACACACACTAGATAAATATAATTTAAATTCTGAAATGAGATTAATGGCTCAAAATGTAACCAAATCCCTTCTTCATAATCAGTTTTGGACCCTACTTCCTGTTTCCCTGGTAAAATTAAAGACAGAAGAATCAGCCTGATCTCTCCTTAAAATCTAAAATACTATATGAAAAGGGAGAATTTTCAGGCCTTTGGTAAGGCCCACTCAGAGAAAGTTACTTCTTTCCTGTCAAAAGATCAGAATCTGAGTTTTACCTCAGGTCCCTGTGAGGAGATGTGGCAGTCTAAGCCAGCTCAAACACTTCATACTACTGTCTCCTTCCTTAAGAGTTAATCTAACTGTGCCTGTCAATCACCTAGCCAGGAGACCACCCCTTAAGAAAAGCTGATTTATCTGAAAACAAACAAGATATGAGAGGAATAGTCATCTCTTAATGAAATAATGTACTTATAAATACCCAGAAGCCCCTCCTTCAAGTATGTGTAAATTTGTTGCTGTGCACTCTGGCTGCTTTGAGTTCTAACTCAAGAAGTTTAGCTTTTTCTTTTCCCCTTTCTATGTCTTCTTCAGACACTGGCCCAAATCCTAAGTATGCTTGTCCTGAGAATGCCTTCTAGACATTCTTACTCCTTCTCTGAAGGATCCTGCTCTTCCTGCCTACCTACTCCACACCCCAAATCTAGGTGCTTGCAAACATCCTTGCATTTATATTCATATCAGTTTAATTAATAATGAAACTGGAAATAGCTCAATGTTCAATGAATGGATAATGGATAAAATGTAGTCTATTCATATAATGAAATATTATTTAACAATAAAACAATATGAGGCACTAATATTCCCTCTAATTTTGAAAATATGCTAAATGAAAAGAGATAGTTGCAAATGACTATAAATTATATGATCCTATTTATCCACAACAGGAAAGTCCATAGATATAAAAAAAATGGGTTAGTGGTGGATTTTGGCTCAGAGAATAGAAAGGGGAAAAACGGGCAGTAACAATGAATGGAATGGGTGTTAGGTTTTGGAGAATGGGATTTGAGAGCCCACTGAGATGGATTTAGGCTTTGGAGTTTATTATCGAATGTATTAACATCATGGGAAGAAAACAGAAGTAACAGTATGGCAGGCACACTGAGGAGAGTTCATACTCTGACATCTGAGGACAGCATGGCAGGGTCTCTGATTAGAGGAAAGTTCATGTGGCAGAAGTAGGGGAGTCTTCTCTTACAGCTTTCAGAGGATAGGGAAGGCTTCACAGCAAGAGGGTGTAGCCAGGCTCTCCCATTCTCAGGCTGAGCGCAGGGAAGTGGGTGAGAACAGAATGGGTGGCACCACCAGTACTCATTTCAATGTTAACTCACTTCCCAGATGAGAAATTATGGCCCCAGATGTCTGTTAGTTAGGGGCTCACAGGCAGTAGTATCTCAGTAGGATGCCTGATGGTATCTGTGAAGGAGGCTACTGCAGATATTGTAAGGGAGGTTGGAGTCTAACATTACATTTTTGTTTTGTTTTGTTTCAAGACAGGGTTTCTCAGTGTAACAGCTCTGGCTGTCCTGAAACCAGCTCTGTAGACCAAGCTGGTCTCGAACTCACAGAGATCTACCTGCCTCTGCCTCCTGAGTGCCTCTGTCCAAAGGATCTAGTATTATTATGAATCATACTGGTTTGACTTCCCAACTATAGCATACATTCCTCGAAGACAGGACCCATTATGAACCTTCTCTATAGCCACATAACCTATCAAAACAGAACCTGACCTTAGAATTCTTTGCTCTTTGCTTTCATTCTATTCATCCTTTTTTTTTTTTTTTTTTTTTTTTTAAGAGAGGGTTTTTCTCTGTAACACAGCCTTGGTTGTCCTAGAACTAGCTCGGTAGACCAGGCTGGCCTTGAACTCACTGAGATCTGCCTGCCTCTGCTTCTCAAATGCTGGGATTAAAGGCATGTGCCACCACCACCCTGTTCCATCTTATTCTTTGCAGGACAATAGGACAGAAATGTGGTATAAGTCCAGAGTCACAGATTTAAATGCTGCCTTCCCTTTACTAGTGGAGTAAGCCAGATTCAGTAATATCTCAAGTCTTAAGTTTAAGATTCTCACTGCTAAGACAGGAATGATGTTTACATCAAAGGTATTATCTATGATGACTCCATAGGCATGGCATGATGTAAAGTGTTGTGCAAAAACTCCATGGAGAATAGGAAAAGTCACCAAGTTTAAACATTTTTTTCCATGCTGAGAGTTCATTTGTTTATTTTTTCTTGTCTGTCATATCTATGATTTTTTTAAAATAAATTTTATACATGCCTGAAATATAAGCGCACCGAAGGCAGAGGCAGGAATACAGCTGCAGTTGGAAGGCCAGCCTAGCCTACACAGTGAGCACCAGGCCACTCAGGCTACATAAGAAGACCTTGCCTCAAAACCAAACCAAAAACAAGCAAATTAAAAAAAAAATAACCTTTTACTTTTTAGAAAAGTTTTTACATTTACAGAATGGAATAGAGTTTTACATTTGAGCAGATGGAATAGAGTTCCTGTACACCTACCTTCATCACACAACTGCAAAATTCCCTATGTTATTAACATCTTATCCAAAGAATCAATATTTACATTAACTGAAGACCATTGTTTGTTCATATCTTAGTTTTTACAAATGTTCTTTTTCACATTCTAGGATCCCATCTTAGTTGTCCTGTGTGCTAAGATGGTGTGCTACTGTGATCTCTGTTGCTGTGATAAACAGTGACCAAAAGCAACTTGGGGAGGGGTTTATTTGTCTTACAGGTTGTTTCTGAGACAAAGTCTTACAACAGTATATAGGCTGGCCTCAAACACAGGATCTTCCTGCCTCTTCCTCCCAAGTGCTAAGATTATAGGTGTGTGTCACCAGGCCTCGTGAGGCTCTTCTTAATGAAGAAGACACACTTCTGAATAGAAAAAGAAATTCTAACTTGGTACGGACAATCATTAAATGGAAACTGTCACGACTTTTTGCTTTTTTGAAAGACACCTCTTATGTTGACCACGCCAGCTTTGAATTTCCAATCCTCTTCCATAGTGGAGATTACAAATGAGTGCACATGCACTCCTTTAATCCCAGGAAGAGGTAGGTTGATCTCTCCGAGTTCTGGACCAACCAGGATTACACAGTGAGACCTTGTTGCAAAAACAAGCACAAACCAACGGCTGTGGCTACTTTTTCAAATGGTTTTCATTCCTTATAGAGATGATTCTTTTACATGATTAGTACTAAGTACTGATCCAGCATGGGAACAAGTAAGATCTCCATTTATTATAGTTCAGAATCAAAACTGAGGGCTGGAACGGAGGCAGACCTTTGTCAGAGTACTTGCTTAACATGCAAAACCCTGGGGTTGATCCCAGAAACTGTAAGAGTAGGAAGAAGAGGAAGGCAGGAAAGGAGAAAGAGAAAAATTACAATGTTCCCTTTTATTGGTGGGCAGATAGCTATTTAAAAGATGGCTGGTCAAAAGATGAGAAATGGGGGCTAGAGAGGTGGCTCAGTGCTTAAGAGCTCCTGTGGTTTGTTCCAGAAGATCTGGGTTCATTTTCTAGCACCCACATCAGGTGACTGTCAACAGCTTGTAACTTCAGCTTCTCTAGCTTCTGCAGGCACCTGTACTAGCCTGCACATATCTGCCTCCCCCATATACATACACCTAATTAAAAATAAATATTTTTTTAAAGATGAAGCATAATTCTGAAAAACAAAAAGCCATTTCATGCTATTAAACTTGGGATTACATGCCTCATTAAATCAGTTTCAAGGAACAGTTCTCAGCATTGTTAATTTTGTACCAGTTCTTGTTAAGGAGCTCAACTCATAATGACGATGTCGATTCTATTTTCTCATTAGTGACTGTTCAGTGCACAAGAGAGGAATAAGTTGAATGTGACCACTATGGAAGCTGTGTTACAATACAGTTGGAAAACAGAGTATAACTATAAGGACTATTAAGAACAAATTCTGTAAAGTAAGAACTGTTACAAAAGGGCAACATCATTAAGAAAACTGAAAGAAGCATATAATGTAGATATTTATGACTTGCTTCAGGTGAAGAATCAATATTTAAACAGGTAGATCCCACCTAAACTTATCTTTTATCTCAGTATGCTTGCACATAAATTATTTAAAAAACAATTCAAGGTTAACTGGATGCTCTGGGCTTTTTATTTGCTAATCTGTCTAACCCATTTATGTCAAGATCTGAACTGAGGCCATCTGACTCCAGGTTGCATTGATGACTTCTATGTCACCATGGCAAAATGCCTGACGTAAGCAAAGGAAGACCTATCGTGGCTCTGGGTTTCAGAGAGCTTCAGTCATGAAGGCACAACAGGCTGGCAGGAGCACATGCTGGAGATCATATACATCACAATGAACTAGGAAGCCAACAGTGAGGCTGAGACCAGGGGTAGCACCTCCAAAGGCCCTCTCCTAGGGGCCCACTCTGTCATCTAGGGAAAAGGCACCCAAAACTTGAGCCTACAAGAAACATTTCAGATTCAAATTATAACACAAGTCTCGGGCTCCCTGTACTCTGACCTTCCCTTTAGTTGATTTCATAAAATGCCCAATCAGCCGAGTACATTCTGAAATTAAGTTCACAGCAACTTTTACATACTTTATTTGGCTCTAGATATTTAGAAAATGTCCCTAGCAGGGAACCATAGACTCTCAACGTAATGTTCTCTTTGCACCAAGCAAGAGCACTTTCTGGCCAGTTTTGTTGAGTTTAATGATGCTGAAGATTCTTTTCATCTTAGAAAATGAAGCCAATAGTGTTCTAGAAGTAGCCTTTAGAATAACTGTGTAATGTTTGAAATGCACACAGTCGATAAGAGTGACACACAAAATGAGCAATGAAGTGAATATAACCAACTTATTTTTTCTCATCTGGAACACTATCACCTTTACAGGATTGATGAGTGTTACTTCTATTCAGAAAATGAGCATCATTATTGTGATTCTAACTAACAATATTAAATCAGTCCACAAAGTAGTTTCATATATAACATTTTATATGAGCCTCTCAACAAGGCTATGGGATAGTTTGTATCTATTTTCTGTGGAAATTAAGAATTTATGTAAATTGACTTATCCTAGCACATTCAGTCAAGAAATGGACAATAAGTGGAATTTGGCACACATTCCAAGCGGATTCTGTGTGTTTCCACTGAATGGTGCTGTCAGGTGAATATGAGGGCATACTTTTAGGGTTGTCTATTAACTTCAGGAGGGGTCCTCTCCCCTGTCACAATGAGCATAGATTGCTACTGACAATCCAAGATATATTTGGTTTCCTCTAAGTTTTATAACTCAGCCTACCTCAGAATTCTTTGTATTTCATGAAATTTGGCTGTCAAATGTGGGAGACAGATAACAGTGGGACCATGTTGTTCCCACTCTGTGTTCACTATTGAGAACCATGGGGCAAAGTGCACCAACCTGAGAGATAAACAGGGGCTATTTTTTTTCTCAAATTGAAGATTCCACATGCATTTGGTAGAGTGCATGTGTATGCATGTACATACATGTTTGTAAGTGCTTATGTAGCCAGAGGTCAGCCTCAGGAGTCATTATGAGAGAGCCATCTATTTTGGTTTTGTTTGTTTGTTTTTGAGACAGGATCTCACCGATGAGGGACTTGCTAATTAGGCTAGACCGGCTGGCCAGTGAGCCTAGGGATCCGTGTGTCTCTACCTCTCCAGGCCTGGAATTATAAGCCATTGTCTGGCGTTTAAATACATACTTACAGGCTTGACTTCAGGTCCTTATGCTTGAGTGGTAAGCACTTTACTGATTAAGCCATCTCTGTGGTTCACCACACATTTTTGAGCACTAGTTAAACCACAAAGTACTTGCATATATGACACTCATATTTGAAAGCTCATAACTCAAAGGGGGTAAGGGAACATTCTACTTGGAGATGTGGAATTTAAAATATTAAATAGTTAAGATGGCATACTTAAAAAAAAAAACCAAACCAAAAACCTCATGAAAATAAAATTCAGATAAATAGCTTCTATGTCTCTCCTGGCTGAACTGAAAACACTATTTGGATTGCAGTGTTGGCAATCCTGAACCAGGCCTGTTTTTCCACAGTCTTTCAGGCACATGATGGAAAGAAGCAGAGTCAACATTCTGTTGACTCGAATTGACAATTGGAAAGGGATATGAAAGATATGTTTTAATTATGTCACATCCTGACATTCTATCAAAGGTCAAGCATATAACACAGAGCTTCTGTGGCTCTTTAACTGGGAAGATCATATTATCCCCACTTCACATTAGAACTCCTGTAACTACATTTGCAGGAAGATGAAAGAGTATAGAGAATCTAGAGGAGGCTGGGCTGGGGGGCACATGCCTTTAATCCCAGCTCTTGGGAAGCAGAGGCAGATCTTCTGTGGCTTTGAGGCTATCCTGGTCTACAGAGAGAGTTCCAGGCCAGTCAGGATTACACAGTGAGACCTTTCTCAACAAACAGTCAATGAGAATGTACAGCACTGGTCTCAGTGGTCTGTTCAACTTGTTTCAAAGAAACTGAAAACCTGAGTGAGACTTTCCTTCCCAGCAAGGTTATTTTTGTTCTCTAGCCTGCTTCTGGTTACCAAATACATGGGTAAATACAAATGACTCTGAACTGAGGTTACGCCTTTGCTTCCATTTCCTTAAGAAACAGTGGAGTAGATGGAGTCTGAGGAAAATTCTGAATGAGGAAACATGGAGGGCATGTTCCCTTCTTTCTCTGGTCACAGAGAATTTTGCAGAAATATCTGTACATCTACATCTCATTCATCCAATAAAGACTTTCTCAAGTGACTCCCAGCTTATAATGTGACAAGATCAAGACAGTCTTGCTGTAATGGAGTGTACCATCCTCAGCGCCCAGTTTCTCACTATCGCCCACAGTCCCTGCTGCTAAAGAAACTTCTGTGCAAGCAGTACAGGTCATCTTACCACTCGTCCAGTTCACACAAGCATGACTGTATAAGTCTGAAGACATGGGCAGAATGGAGTGTTCACTGACAGAATGGATAAAAGCAGCGAGTGGTATTTTATTCATGAGGATGCCAGCATATTTATACCTTGAAACAGCTCCCCGAGTGTAGTGGATACCAGAATTTATAAGATTTATAGCAGTTTCATGAATTTGAAAAGATCTATGGTCTAGTAAATGCTGCTTGTTAGAGAGAGACACACTGATAATAACCATCAATAAAAGCTTATAGAGCTGGTTGCTGATACATGTCATCTAAGCAATTAGGAATCAGAGGCAGGAAGTTTAAGACCGGCTTGACATATTGAGTTGAAGACCAGCCTGAGTTACAAGAGCAAGAACCCATCAAGAAAAACAGGTTATATGGAGAAAGAAAGACAGGAGTTGATGTTGGGGGATGTTTGATCACACTGTGAACCCCGAGTTAGCATTTGCCTTAATTAAATAAAATCAATCTTGGGTCAGGAGGTTAGCAACCAGTTGACAGAAAGTAATCATAGAGCATCAGAGGACATCTGGAAAAGACAGAGAGTAGTAGGGAAGACACCAGAAATAGTAGGGAAGGGTTTTGAGTGGCATGGCTTTTTTTGTGTGTGGGCAGAGCCTTAGGACACTCTCTTGGGGAGACATCAGCAAGGAGAGAAGGTTAGCTAGGTGCTACTCAACCTCTCTGAGCTAGCAGGTTTTCACCCCAGCCTTTTAGTCTTGAGTTTTATTTATAAACAGAACAATAGAGATTTAGTTAAAGCTACCTTTAGTGGCAGCAGCAGCAACAGAGCCAGTGCCTGCCAGGCTGTGGCCTGAATAGCCAGACCACTGCCAAAGAAGCAGGCTAGTAACTGCAAAGTCAGCTGCTGACTGAAATAGCAGATTAAGACACAGTCACTGTACCATAGATAAAACAAAAGGTTGAAGAAATGGCTCAGTCAGTAAACTACCTGCTGTGTAAGCATGAGGACCCAAATTACATCTCTGGCACCCATGTATAAGCTGAGCATGGTGGCATATGCCTGTAAACTCAGAGCTAGGGAAGAAAAGTTAGGAAAATGCCCACGGCTTGCCTGCAAGCCAGACTAGCCAAACCAGTGAGCTCTAGGTTCAATGAGATATGCTGTCTCAGAAAATAGGGAGGATAATGATTTAAGAAAACATACATTATTGATTTATGGCCTCTCTACACACACACACACACACACACACACACACACACACACACACCATTACAAGAGCAAACAAACAGAATACTACAAAAATAATTTTTTAAATTCATCAGCTATTATTTTCTAAGTCATGTTAAACATTTTGTTCACTGTCTTTAAGTACAAATAAGTTAGGATGCTGGTGAGTAGACACAGGGAGAAACGTTTTTTTTCTGTCAAATCAAAAAAAGCTCAGAACTTTATTACCCATAGAGGGGCTCATGGCAAGTCAGTGGGTCAGTTAAAGACAGACACATCCAGAAGATATACAATATAGGGCTCAGGATATCAATATTGAATTGTGAATTTCATGCTTAGTGTTCTTAAAAAAAAAAAAAAAGGTGGGAGAAGCCAGGCATGGTTGAATGGTTGAGCAATACTGTAATCCCAGCACTTGGGAGAGACTGAGATGGGAGGATTTCTGTTTGAAGCCAGCCTGGGCTACATAGTAAGACCCTATCTCAAGTAAAAATTGTGGGACAAAGTGAACATTAGGAAGACATGTAGTATATGTCCATTACTTTGACCACAGTGGTAACTGTGCTTGTGTGCACATGTCAAAAATCATCAAACTATACGTATTAAGTATATGCAACTCTTTGAAATGCAGTTCTTTTTTACTCCAACTAATCTTTTATTTAAAAAAAAATAGTGTGCTGCAATCTACACACAAAGCATGGTGTTAGTGTTTTCCCAGTCCTAGAAGCTCTTGCTTGGTGGTAATTCCCACAGTCACAGTAATTCCTAGTGAATGAACACAAGGAAACACTACCACTCTCAAACTGGACATCCCCCTAGAGGTAAAAGAACACAACATATTGTCCTTTATCTTGCCAAAAATGTAAGAACTACACTAAGTCTGGTAACCTGACTTCTGAGAGTTTTAGAATATAATTTTTTTTTTAAAAAAAGCTGAGGTTTTCAAAGCAAAAAACACACGCTCAGCTTTTCTCTGTTACCATGTTATCAGCTTCCTGTACCCACATAGCCCTTAGCCTTCAAATCCCTCTTGATGTCCTCCCTACTGCCTGAGATCCCACAGACTGATGATTTAGATAAATTATGCATCCAATCTTGGCAGCCATCTCTCTTATTTGTAAGAAGATCAAGTAGTCCTTTGAAAAACACCTGAAGGACAACACTATTGCCAATGCTCACAAGTTTACAGTGTAGAGAGCACTGAATGACAAAACTCAGCACAGACTGTACCCATCATACTTCCACAGAGCCACCATCCATTTCCTCTCCTTCCACTGCCATCTGCTCAATCTTCAGTCTTCATGGCTTCCAACCCTCTACACACGATGTTTTCTCCATCCTTTCTCACTCTGTCTGATGGGAAAATCCATCACTACCCTTGGAGATACTGCTATGTAAAACAGCCTCCAGAAGTTAGTGGCCCCCTTCTTGGAGCTTTTATAAGCCTTGTTCTTATCTCTAGAGGAACACCTGCCACATTATGTCAAACTATATGGTGAATCTAAGGTCCAGATCTTAATCATCTATCAAATAACATAGCACCTGGAAGGGAGTATATATTCAATGCCTTTGAATAATGAATGAGAGTCACTGTCAAAACAGTCCTATATTTCTGTAAAAATAGCTTAATAATGTTGCTGACTTTCTTTTCTATAAGAAAGTGTGATAGGAGAAAGATTAAGAGCATGATTATGTCAATTACCACAAACTTACCCAAAGAATTGGAGAAAAATTCCTAAAATCAAAATGTTAAGTATGGTTTTAGTGACAAAAGTGTTTCCTTAACTATGTGCTTTTTAAGTTCTCCTTTCTGTCACCAGAGCATGATGGAAAAATAACACATAAGAGTACCCACTTTGTATCAAAAGAGTTTGTGCTTGTTTGCAGAACTTGGGGAAGGTAAATCTAGGACCCTCGTGCATGGGGGGAGGGAGCTAGATCCCAGAAGAGTCATTTTAAAAAGATCTAAATAGAGTTGAGGTGTGCAGTGTTAGATACTTGCCTAGCACCACAGAGATCCCCGTTTGGTCTCCAGCACAACAAAAGAAAAAACCAAAAAGGATTTTATAGTTGAAAGGGATCTCTTGGTTATTCAACTTAATCCTTTACCATGCATGAGTCTCTATACAATGCCTGACAAATGCTCAACTATCACTAGAAACTTCCATTGTTGGAAAACACATTACTTAAGAAGGTATATGATCCCCTGTTCTGACAATTATAATGCCCAAATCATTAGCTATCAGCTGAGTCTGTCCATCCTTTCTAACGTCTTTTAAATTTCAGTCTTTGCTTCTTAAACCCAGGGCATACTCCTTCCTTATATAGCACTATAAAGAACAACATACAGCTATATAATTATCCCAAGGCATTTCCAGTTTCTCTCAACTACTTTTATATGCCATATTGTTCAACTTTTCACCAAACTAATTTATGTCCTCAAGATACATTCCAATTTGTCTTTAAAAATTCTAAAGAGAAGTTTGGAACATACTCCAAGTGAGACCTGCCCAATGTAGACAATTTTCTAGAACAGCACTGACATATGTCTAATATACCTCTCATCCTTTATTCCATACTGTTCAAGCTCATACTGATCCTTACCTGAGCACAATTGTACCTTGGCAATGGTTAGCAGTAAGAGGATAGACAAAGCCTGGGTGTGACCAGAGACAAGAGAACTGACCTAATTCTGAAAATGCCTCTCTAGCTGAGAGGCAAACTGCCTAAGCCGTTGCTGTGTCAAGGTCGTTGCAGCATTCTAGACAGGAGAAAAGCAACATTTGACATGGCTAGTGACAGCATCAGGTACCCATTAGGTTTTGGAACAGGATCTTAGTCATCAGTTGCAAAACATGAGAATCAGGACTGAATCCTCAGGACAAGAGAAAGCTTGAGGTAAATTGAAGTCAAGAACACTAAGGTGGAAAGGACTACATTAAGAGGAAACAGGTAATAAGAATTAAAGAGGCTTGGGGCGGGGGTCATAAAGTCATTGAATTCTATCATTTCCACTTTTATAAGCATTAGTTGCTTGTGTAAAAATAGAGATAATAACACATCCTTGGAAGAACTATTGCAGGATAATGTGTGCAAAGTAGGAAATGTGATACAAGATACTATCAGACTACTATCAGGATAATGTGTGCAAAGTAGGAAATGTAGTTAGTGTTTATTAAATGTTGTTACCACACATCAGCTTGCTGTTTGGCCAAACTGGCTAGACAGCAAGCTTTGGAGATTGAGAGAGCCAAGCAGACGCTGTAACAGGCTGTTCAGTCTTCTGTCAGAGATGAGGCCTCAGTTTCAGTTTCCTGAGAATGAGCAAGCAGTTTCTGAAAGAACCACAAACAAAGGGCAATCAATCTTCAATGCCCCTGACAGCAGGGATGAGGGAGATAGCAGGTACTGAGCCTGGGTCATCCCCTACAGTATCTCAAGGCAATGATCAATAGGGGCAAATCCTCTATTCCCCCGTGGAACTTGACCAAACTTGCCCAAAGAAGATAAAACTGTAGCCCTAACAAGCCCCTACTAGCCCTAGCTAATTAGAAATGTACTAACATAGGTGCCACTTGCTTAAGCCAATCATAGATAGAATGATCTAACTGCCTTAAAATTCCTTTAGCTGTGTATAAATGGAGACTTCGAGCTTCTCTCAGGGTCGCCATTCTGTCTTTGTGTCAGATGTATGGCCCCAGCATGTTGGAACTCTTGACATAATAAACGTTCTTACTGATTACATATGTGGATGGTGGTCTTTTGTGGGATGGCTCTAGGACCCTAACAGGGATCTGCCTCTCTCCACTTCCTTCTCCCAAGCACTGGGGTTACAAGTGCTCACCATCATGGCTGGCTTTCTCTCTCTCTCTCTCTCTTTTTATTTTGTTGTTGTTTTCAATACATCCCAACTACAGTTTCCCCTTCCTCCCCTCCTCCCAGTCCTCCCACCAACCCCCAGATCCTCTCCTCCATTTCCCTTCAGAAAAGAGCAGGTCTCCCAGAGATATAAGCAGAACATGGCAAAAGAAGATACAGTAAGACTAAGCACAAACCCTCATATCAAGGCTGGGTGAGGCAACACAGTAAGAGTTTGAAAAGCACAGGCGGGTGAAAGAGTCAGAGAAACCTCCATTCCCACTGTTGGGAGTTCCACAAAAACACCAAGCTAACAACCATATCATAAATGCAAAGGATCTCGCTCAGACCCATGTAGGCTCAGTAATTGCTGCTTCAGTCTCTGTAAGCCCCTATGAGCCCAGCTTAGTTGATTCTGTGGGCTGTGTTCTCCTGGTGTTCTTGACCGCTCTGGCTTCTACAATTCTTCCTCCCCCTATTCTAAGGTGTTCCCTGAGCTACAAGGGGAGGGACCTGATGGAGATTTCCAATTTGGGCTCTCTCTGCCTGCCTAATGTTTGGCTGTGGGTCTCTTCATCTGCTCCCATCAGTTGCCAGTGGAGGCCACTCTGACGTAGTAGGAAATCTAGTAGAGTCATTGTATCTAGGTACATTAGAATGAAATAGTTGTTTTCACTGTATCTAGGGTAAACATCAGAATGAATAGTTGTTTTCTAGAAGTACTTAGACCTTGAAGAAATCATTGTGAAAGACGGTGATTGTTTTCTGTTATCTACAGAGTTGTTTTGTGAAGGTGGTTTATACAGCCTGTCTTAGAGTTTCTATTGCTGCGATGAAACATCACGACCAAAAAAGCAAGTTGGGGAGGAAAGGGTTTATTTGGCTTACACTTCAGCAATGCTATTCATCACTGAAGGAAGTCAGGACAGCAACTTACACAAGGCAGGATCCTGGGGGCAGGAGCTGATGCAGAGGCCATGGAGGGGAGTTGTTTACTGGCTTGCTTTTGCTTCCCTTGGCTTGCGCAGCCCACCTTCTTATAGAACCCAGGACCAACAGCCCAGGGATGGCACCACACACCATGGGTTGTGCCCTCCCCCACTGATCACTAATTGAGAAAGTGCCTTACAGCTGGATCTCATTAAGGGATTTCCTCAACTGAGGCTACTTCCTCTGATGACTCTAGCTTGTGTCAAGTTGACACACAAAACCAGCCAGTACAACTGACCCCTTGTCAACTTGACAAACAAACCCATCACTATTAAGTCACATCCCTTCCTTTCTTTTTCATCTCCAAGATCTCACATTAAAATCATAAACAATTTTAAAAGTTCCCAGTCTTTACTAATCCAAACACATTAATTTAGTCTCTTTTAAAATATCTAAACTCTTTTAAAAGTTCAAGTCTTTCAGTTGTGGGCTCCATTAAAAAATCAAAATTAAATACCTTCTTCAAGAGGGAAGAACCAGGGCAGTGTTACAATCTGAACCAAGCAAAATCAAACTCCAACAGTATAAATAACTCAATGTCCAATTACCTGGGATTCACTCATGATCTTCTGGACTCCTCCAAAGGGCTTGGGTCACTTTTCCAGCTCTGTCCTCTGCAGCACACAGTTTATCTTCTAGGATCTGGCTGGCTCCACTCCATTGCTACTACTAGTTCCATCCATTTGCCTGCAAATTTCATGATGTCATTTTTTTAACAGCTGAGTATTATGTAAGTGTATCACATTTTATTTATCCATTCTTCAGTCTAGGGACATCTGGGTTGTTTCCAGTTTCTGTTTATTATGAATAATGGTGCTACAAACATAGTTGAGTAAGTGTCTTTGTGGTAGGATGAAGCGCCCTTTGGTTATATGCCCAAGAGTGGTATAGCTGGGTCTTGAGGTAGACTGATTCTCAATTTTCTGAGAAACAGTCATATTGATTTCTAAAGTGGCTGTACAAGTTTGCATTTCCATGAGCAGTGGAGGAGTGTTCCCCTTGCTCCACATCCTCACCAGCAGAAGCTGTCACTTGTGTTTTATATCTTAACCATTCTGACAGGTGTAAGATGGAATCTCAAAGTAGTTTTGATTTGCATTTCCCTCATGGCTAAGGATGTTGAACATTTCTTTATGTGTTTCTCAGCTATCTGAGATTTCTCTGTTGAGAATTCTGTTTAGATCTGTACCCCATTTTTAATTGAATTATTTGGTTTGTTGATATCTAGTTTCTTGAGTCTTTTATATATTTTGCATATTAGCCCTCTATTGGATGTGGAGTAGGTGAAAATCTTTTCCTATTCTGTAGGCTGCTATTTTGTCCTACTGACAGTGTCCTTTGCCTTACAAAAGCTTTTCAGTTTCCTGGAGTCTCATTTATTAATTATTGATCTTAGTACCTGTACTATTGGTGGTTGGATTTTATATGGGTTCTGGGAACAAAACTCAGGTCCTCACACTTGCACTTTATTCAATGAGCCATCCATCCATCTTCTTAGCCTTATAAAAATATTAAATATACATAGAGTATATTTTTGGAAAGCTAATCAAAGGTGATATAAAATAGTTGGAAATGACTTGTAAAAAAGCATGCTATGTGATTTCTTAAGACAAATGTATTTATTTATAATATGGCTATAACAAATAACAAGTATTTAGGCTTTACTTTTAAAAACTGGAATAACTTTATCATAAATGCTTGGAATAAAAACTTTGTAAGTGGCAAGGCCTGGTGGCAAATGTCTTTAATCCCAGCACTCATGAAACAGAGGCAGGTAGATCTAGGTAAGTTTGAGGCCAGACTGGTCTACATATTGAGTTCCAGGCCAGCCAGGGTTACATAGTGAGACTCTATCTGAAACATTTTTAAAAAAATATATAAACTCAGTATCATCAATCATGTCAGAATTTTCTACATGGTGTACTTAGTATTTGCTGCAACTCCTTTTGTAGGTTCTTTATCCAGCACCTTGCTCTTTTTCTTCTATTATCTAATTATCTGAAACTTTAGAGGAGCGGGTACCACCCAATGAGGGTATGTGACTGCTCTGGTCCTATGGTTGAGATCCAAAGAACTGGGAGTGACATCATCTTGTACAATAAAATGCTCCTCTTGGTGAGCAAAAGGCCTACATAAGAAATGCAGATTTGAAGAGCTGCAGTCCAGTTCATCCACTGCCTCATTCACTCCAGCTTAACACAGCATCAGTTGGTGGCTGTCCTGAAGGATCTTTTCTGAAGTCATTATATGGTAAGGAATCTCTCAATTGCCCTTTTAGATTCTGTGAGATTTAGATAATTGAACAAGTTTTTTAATACAGACCATTTTCTACCAATATTATGCCATTTTTTATTGTAAAATGTTAAGAGGAAGTGAGTTTTGCTAAAATGTAGCAATAAAATAAATTTATGGTAAGAAAGTCATGAATCATCTATTTTTGTGATGAAAGCTTCTTATAATACCTTTTCTAAAAGCCACCTGAAAGTACAGAAAATTGATGAACTAATTAGTATGATACTCTTTAGTAACTTCCTTATTATTATTATTCAAAAATTTGGAATAACAATAGGCTGGTGGAGAGACAATAATTCTGATGTAAAAAGTCAACAATAATTTATCATGTGTAGCATATGTTTATTTTCCTGTAGGGTATCCTTATCTATATTTTAAATTTTATAGCTTCTAAGGAGCTTAGCCTACATACTAAGGTTGCAAAATTTTCATTTCACTGTTGAATATTCATTCCTCTTACACAAAGAACAGCATTTTCTAATCTTTAAAACTGTGCAGGCGTTTAAAGATGCTTTATGGTCATTTGAGCTCTTTTCATGGCATTCCTCTATAAGAAGTCCATCTTCCTCAAAAGAACAAGAAATAAAGCAGAGATGTCACTAGGTCACCTGAACTGATAGGACTAGACATCAATGCTCCTGTCCACCAGCTACAGTGCTTGTGTCTGACTGTGCCCAGATTTTCCTTGGTTACTCCACCGACAAACTTACAGTGTGCAGTGAAGAGAAATATTGCAGACTATAAGTTTTCTTACGCTACTTTTAAGGATGCAGTTTCTTTTTTTTTTAATTCCTATTGTGTGTGTGACTTAAAAAGTAGAATAGTTACTGTTTTTTAAAAGTGCTACTATAATAATAATGTCTGCAACTGTGGACCTACAGATTAAGCCAAAAAATATGCATATTGATTTATGAGCAAGAAGAAAGAACTAGAAGTTACACTAAACCATAGCTGTTAAGTGAAGGCCAGAGGTCAGTGTTGGATGTCTTCCTCTATCATTCTCCACCTATTGTTTTTGAAACTTTCCCAATGCTAGAATTACAGGTGCACTGGTGCTGTGCCCAACATGTTTATATGGGTGCTGGGGTCTGATATTAGGTCCATGCTTATACAGCCAGCACTTTACTAACTGAGGCATCCTCCTAGCCATGACACATTGTTTTCATTGTAAGAGGTGTGTACATTATTAATACAATAAAGATATCAAAATTAAACCTTATAGTTTGACATGGTGGTAAATGCCTGAAACCCCAATGTGCTAGGGACCAAGGCAGGAGGCTCATAACTTCAAGCTCAGCTTGGGCTACATAGCATGATCTTATCTCAAAAATAAAAATAAAATCCTACAAATTTAGTATTTATGGTTATTATGATAGCATCTGAAAATAAGCTTAATCATGAAAGCAGTGTTTGCTCACTAAACAGTGATAATTTACCAAATTAATAGATTAGTGAATTTCAAGCCTATTATAAACACTTAGGCATAGCCAACATAAATATGGGAAGAAGTGATAAAAATGTTCTTCATTCATCATGTGTTTTAAATTTTATGTTAAAATTTGCACAAGAAATTCAGAAAGCTACCTAAGAAAGCCATGTATCCAATTTCTCTAAGTTAGGTGCACATGTTATTTTACTAATGTATCTGTTATATAAAGAGACTAATTCCAAAGACTCATGAAAAACAACTCAATTGATCACTATGACGTCAGCTAACTGCTGATTGCTTAGGTGGCTATGAACAATAACTACTAGGACTTTAGAACACTGATGGCATCTTAAACTATCTCAATGTTGTTTCTCCTTTTAGTAAAGATGATGTCTGAAAAAGCCATGGCTAAAGTAATGATCATCATGCTGGCAGTTTGTCTTCTTACCCAAACAGATGGGAAACCTGTTAAGTAAGTGCTGCAGCCCATTCTGCACTGGGAAGATGTGGACTTGAGGTTTTGTGGTAGGTTTTTATGATGTGGACATGGGGCTAATGGAGTGGCTCTCTCTTTCTGTTCTTCCTAGGAAGAGAGCTGTCAGTGAAATACAGCTTATGCACAACCTGGGCAAACACCTGGCCTCTATGGAGAGAATGCAATGGCTGAGAAAGAAGCTGCAAGATGTACACAATTTTGTTAGCCTTGGAGTTCAAATGGCGGCCAGAGAAGGTGGTTACCAGAGACCCACCAAGAAGGAGGAAAATGTCCTTGTTGATGGCAATCCAAAAAGTCTCGGAGAGGGAGACAAAGCTGATGTGGATGTATTAGTTAAGGCTAAACCTCAGTAAATGCTGATCTACTAGAGAGTAAGGGGCAACATTATATGCTGCTACCTTCTCAAGCTCTGTGAAGATCACCAAGTGCTAATACTTCTACTGTAATGAAAACCCAGAATTTTTTTTGATTCTACATTTGCTCATTTAAGGTCTCTTTCAATGATTCCATTTCAATATGTTCTTCTTTTTAAAACATATTACTGCAGAACTTATAAAAGAATAACTTACACATTTCCACTTCTCTCCTTAAATAAAAAATAAAACTTTCATGATCATGAATCAAATTAGTAGTGTTTCTTACTTGTTACAACTATTTCTCAGGTCTGAAGGCTGACTCAGAAGTTAAAAGTGCATACTGCTCTATCACATGACTTGAGTTGGTTCCCAGGCCCTGCATCAGGTGGCTCACAATCACCTGTAAGTCCAATTCCAGGAGGATTCAATGCCCTTGGCCTCTGCAGGAACTTACACTCATGCGCACATACATATAATTTAAAATAACAAAAAATCTAAATAAATCCCATGTCTCTTGTCATGACATATACCCAAATGGTTTTATTGGCATGAATTTGTAAAATAACACAAGAAAAAAAATGTCTCTAACTTATTTACCTCAGTTCTATATTTTGAACATTGAATATTTTTAATTCTAGAGTACTAGGTCCCCAAGTACACACTATCTGGGTATTGCTCTCCCCTTCTTTTTAGGAAACTCAATGAAATACTTAGGAAATGGGGTAGAAAGTGGTCTAAGACTTGACTACAAAGCATTTGACATTACATAAACTCAGAGTATATCTATACTCTGAACTCCAAACTGCAAGGAATAGAAATACAGGATTTATCCATTATTTACCAATCCTTATTTAGTGTCCATTATGGGTATATACCCATTTGTCTTGTATTGCACAGACATGGTTCTTGTCTCCATAGAGCCCCCAAATTTAAGCATTAATTCATAACTTTGAGGAGTTCTAAGCATGAAAAACACAATCTACTACAGGGGTGCAAAATATGGAGCCTATGATATTTATTTAGATAAGTGATATTATACAAAATGGAAATATTCCACACTCTTCTATAAAGATAGTCACATTCACATTCATCTAAAATGTGGCTAGTATAACTGTGATAATTGATTTAACATTTTGATTAATTAATTTAAACATCAGGTTGTGGTCAGTATTGGACCTCTAAGCTGTAGGTCCTCCAAATACCTACAGGTTTTCACTTCTAGCCACTTAGCACCATAAATTAGATACTATATATACCTTGATAAAAATCGAACAAATTTGTTGTTGTTTTTTAAATAGTAAAATTTACTATTTAGAAGTTTTTATTTAAACATATGTATGCTTTATTTTAAAAATAAAGATAAAAAGGTTGGTGTGGTGACATATGCCTTTGATCCCAACACTCAAGAGGCAGAGGCAGGTAAAGCTCTGTAAGCCTGAGGCCAGCCTGGCCTAGACATCAAGTTCCAGCCCAATCAGGGCTACATAATGAGAGTGTCTCACAAAAATAAAATGGGCAGATACTACTTACTGGTCAGGTTATGCAGTAGAACTTTCTTGTCAGTCCTTCTTTGATCACAAAGCCTGTTTTTGCCCACATTCTATTTATTCTCTCAACCTGAATAATTCTTTAGATTAACTAGTCTAATGTTATATTTTCAAATATTTTCTTTTGCAAGATATGGAATCAGTCTTTTTAGCCTAAGCCCAATCTTCCCATTTTCACATTTATGCTAGTAAGCATCTAAATTAGTTTGGAGAATGAAACTGATATCAGAATGAACCAAAAGTATTTTCACCTAAATTAACTAGAAACTAATTAATTAATTTTTTTTTTTGAGACAGGGACTATGTAGCTCTGGCTGTCCGAGAACTCTCTATGTAGACCAGGCTGGTCTCAAACTCAGAGATATGCCTGTCTCGGCCTCCCAAGTGCTGGGATGAAAGGCATGAGCCACCATGCCTGCTAACTAGACACTTATTCACATAAAATCACCAGAATACGACTACTGGGTATGTGAAGAGGTTTGTAGGGTTGTCATGGGCTCCACTTCTACCAAATCATCCTAAGTTTGTCTCCATTCCAGGCAGCCAGGAATATGGGAATACTATGGATGGGCCAGACCTGGAAAAGCTGATATTATCTTTTTAGACACAATTGCAAAATTAAAATTACTTATTAGCTTTAGGACAAATTATTATCTTTATTATCATTATTATCTCATCTAGTCCATCAGCACTGTAAGATTCCTAATTGACTCTCATCTCTTTTTATGCTTTTTAAATAGGTTACATTTTCTCTGGATTTTATGTAGCTCATGTTGATTAATAAATACTATACAGATCCTGAAGGGCACTTAAAGTTTTATTATTTTGCTAGTTGAATATTTTTGTACAGAATAATATTCAGTTTTCTCCTACATGTTGTTAGATTCCTTTATTAATTAAAATTGTGTATCTTTTGATGAAATTTATTTTTCTAGACCATTGATCATGCAAAATAATGGCACATTTATCTCTTTTCTCTCTCATTACACATCTCAGTTTCTTATAGTTTTACCCAGTACCTATAATTTTTATTTTTAATTTATGAGGGATGATACTGTTCTTCCTTAATCTATTCTTGACCTTAAAAGTGATATTAATAGGGGCTGGAGAGATGGCTCAGAGGATAAGATCACTGACTGTTCTTCCAGAGGTCTTGAATTCAATTCCCAGCAACCACATGGTGGCTCACAACCATCTACAATGAGATCTGATACTCTCTTCTGTCATGCAGGCAAACATGCAGACAGAACACTGTATACATAATAAATAAATGAATCTTTTAAAGAGTGATAGCAATAATTTCTCCAGAAAAGAAGGCTTTTTAACATACTATCACATTCCCTTTCATAGCTGGGTCTGCAAAGGGCTCTTTGTAAATATAAAGAACCACTGGACTTTATAAAATGCTTTCCTTATAAACATATATACTTTCCACTTCCTGTATGTTAACTTCATAAATTAAATATTTTATGTGCCTATAATTAAGTGTACATAACACAAATTAGTTTTTTTTTTTTAGTTTTTTAACCACTTTATTAATTTATTTTGTTTTTTCAAGAGAGGGTTTCTCTGTGTAGCCCTGGCTATCCTGGAACTCACTCTGTAGATCAGGCTGGCCTTGAACACCTGACTCTGCCTCCGGAGTGCTAGGATTAAGGGCATGTGCCACCACTACCCGGCTTATAGCCACTTTATGAAAAAATCCTTGAAATATAAATTTTATATTTCACTTTTAATTTTAAGCTAGCAAAGAATGAAATCATGCATTTTACAAGTGAATACAACTGGAGATCATGTTAAGCAAAATAAGCCAGACTTAAAGATAGGCATCTCATATGCAGGATGTAGAAATTTGTGTATTTGTATGACATGAGAGGAGAAATGGAATTATGAGAGGGTAAATAACGATCTATGGGGTGAAGGAATAAGAGAAGGCAATGGAATACATAGCTTTTCTTCATAAATAGAGAAGTTTATATTTATTACAATCTTGTATAAATATATATGGTTTGTTTAAAAGACTGTATTTGTGAATAGGGGTGTGTGTATGACTAGAGTCGGAGTTATAAGCAGTTGTGAGCTGCCTGATGTGAGTGCTAGAGTCTGAACTCAGGTCCTCTGGAAGAACAGCAAGTGCTCTTAACTGCTGAGCTATTTCTCTAGTCTCACTTTTTAAAAAGAAAAATATAAAAATGAGCATCCACTTTTCACGCTTGAGATTATATAGTAGCATGCTGCAGTACCTTAGAATTTCAACGTAGGTTCTTTGATCACACACCATGTTTTTTTTTAAACCATATTCTTGTTTTAATGTATTCTCTTGGTTTTTATTCTAGTTAACCACGTATATAGGCATTTTTTAAAAGAACATCTAATTCAATTTTTTTCAAATATCTGTCTTTGTAAATCATGGAGTCTGTCTTTCCCATATTCCTTTTCTTACCATCTACCATGGCTAAGACTCCTATTTCCCATTTTAAAGGTTTTTGTTTGTTTGTCTTTTGCTAGTTAGTATCTAATATAACAGAGTGATATATATGAATTATTTGGGATAATAAATTGTTTGATTGGGATGAGACCACAAGCTCAACTACCCTGCCTACCTTTTAGTCCCCAAACCTCTATCGCCAGGAGACAACCTTGGATTATTGGAACTCAGTTTCACCCCTCCTTCTTCGGAGATGTCTGAACTCCTCTTTGCATCAAAGGCTGCTTGTATGGACCCTTGAAGGGCAAATTCTGTTCCACACTTGGAAGCTACCCTTTTCACTGTGGCATCCTTTTATTTCTTGACTCTGTGTCTTGGGGCCACAAACATGCTAAGTACACGCTCTAAACACTGAATTATACCCCAATCATAATTTATTAATCTATTTATTATCTCAGGATGTTTATGAAGTAAGACATTTGGATATTCAGGGTAAGGTGGTAGATTAGAAGCTGCCTCTGTGAATCTGTGACTGAGAAGAGAAATAAATCACAGATCCTCTTTTAAAGAAAGAAGAGGACTCCCCAGTTATCCTGCCAATATTTGGGGTGGGAGAGGGCCACCAGACACCATCATGGAGAAAAGCAAGGTCAGATGTGGACATATTAAGAAATTTAGACAGTAGGGAATTTGGGCTGTGAAGGTGTGATGGTTCTACTCTCTGAACCAAAGAGCAAACTCATTAGCATGAGGATCACAATAGAGAATTATAAGCCTAAACCTGTGGTCAGAAAACTGCTCATTGAAAGCTCTGCGCCTAAGCACACTGGATCACTTGATTTCTGGAGCATCCCTCCACCCCCACCCCCAGGGTGACTGACTTCTAGGCAGAATCTGAAACTACTGAGACAGGAGTGCTGGCTTCTCTCTGTTCTCTCCCTCTAGTACAAATCTCAGATCTCTACTTCCCCTGCTCTGAGACATGTAGGAGATACCACGTGGCTTACACACTAGACACCCCTACATACACACATCAAGGATTTTCAAGTGAAAACCTTCTTCCACAGGTTGCAAAGCTGTGACCAGCTTGGCCTCTGCTGAATAAAAAAGGGAAGTTCCTAAAATGAATGTAACGTCGAAACAAACAACAGGCCGCCTCAGCACTCTGCTAGTTTACAGCACCAGAGTGAATGGTAGGAAACCCAAGGAAGTCCAGCTAGAAGCATACCTCCATCTGGCAGATTCCCAGAGACCCACGTAGAGGCCTCTCCAATTTGTTGTTTTAGAATTAGCTTCTTTTTCTCATCTGTTGACGTTTTTGCAATTCATTATGATTTCAAAGGATCTAGAACATATTTATCCCTCATTCTCCCTTCAACTACTCCCCCCCCCCAATCTTCTTTCCAACTTGATGTCTTCCTCTTATATTCCACCAAGTTTAACAAGTGCTAGTGGCATGCACACGGGTTGAGGGTGCCATCTACTGGAGCATAGGTAACCTACTAGGTTACTCCACTGAAGAAAACAGCCTCAACTATTCCAGGAGCACCAACTGCCTACAGTGCCTCAGCTATGAGGTGGGGGTCTCATGAGTTGTTTCCCTCTTTACTTTGGAGCACTGACTGCCTTGATCTTGTACAGTTTTTTACGCTGGCAACCACAGGTTCTATGAATTCATGAATGAAATAGTCAGGTTCAAAAGACATTTTGCAACAATCTTCTCATGCCTCTGGATTTTCCAACCTTTCTGTCTCACTTTTCTGCAAGGTTTCCTGACCTTTTAAAGTTAGGATGTGAGATACAGATGTCCTGTCCAGGGCTGAGTATGGCAGAGCTAATTATTCTCTGCAGTTTGGCCTGTTGTGGTTTTCTATATTAGCCACCATTGCACAGAGAAGCATTTCTGATGAGATTTGAGAGCTGTACTATGGGTGTAAGTATTTAGAAGGCAATTTTGATACTATGTTCCTTCAATAAAACAGTGGCAGTAGGGTCTATGACCTGCCCAACCACAGGTTCTTGGCCAGATTTATATTACACATGAGTGGAATGTTAAAGCTGTTGGTTACCTAATAACATCTGTGTCACTATTGAACCAATGGGCATGTCCTGTCAAGCCATAGATTACTGGAGCTTGCAGGAGTCACAGTTGAGTAAGACTGTTTTGTTTTGTTTTTTCCTCCCCTGGGAACCTGCAAAACACATCCAGCACTATGAAAGCTAGCCAGAATGAATGATGCTTCCAATTGAGCATTAGCTTGATTTCTCTATGTTCTGCCATCAAACTGTGTGGTGTTTTCAGCAAGTCTTACCATAAAGCTCCTGAGGGTAACCAAGAGCAATGGCAATAACCTATATTCTTTGGGTGGCTGTTTTTATTTGTAAAGAATTATTTTTTCTTCATCTTTAATTTTAATGTTTTCTTTTCATTGTTAAATCAAAGTATTTTTTATCATGTGCTCTTTCTTTCCTTACATTCTTTTCTGAAAAAAAAAATTTTTTTCTAGTCAGGCTTGGTGGTGCATGCCTTTAATCCAAACACTTGGGAGGCAAAGCCAGGCAGATCTCTGTCATTTCAAGGCCAGCATGGTCTACAGAGTGAGACTGTGTGTGTGTGTGTGTGTGTGTGTGTGTGTGTGTGTGTGTGTGTATGGCAATTTTTTAAAAATTAAAATATAATCACATTGTTTCCCCCTCCCTTTCCTCCTTCCAACCTTTCCCATGTTCTCAAATTCCTGGTCCCTATGTTTTAATTGTGGTTATACACTCTCTCTCTCCTAAATATATAAATAAAATCTGATCAGTCCATGTACTATTACTTGTATGTATGATTTCAGAGCTGACTACTTGATATTGGATAATCAATTTGGAGCTCTCCCCTGAGGAAGGTATTTCTCCTACTCTCAGCATTCTTTTGGTTGCCTATCTTTATCTAGGGTTGAGGCCCCATGAGATTTCTCCCTTTCATGTTAGCATGTCTACTGTCATCCTTGTTCAGGTCTTCTTAAGCAGCATGTTCATGAGACTTCATGAGTGTAGCTTCTCTGACATTCTCAGGTGAGGCAATGTCAAAACACCCTTTTAGTTACTCTAGCTTTTACAACCTTGCTGTCCCTCAGCAGCTATGCTCCTCAGCCTTAGATGCAGGAGTAGTGCTGCAGATGTATCAGCTGGAGCTGGGCATTCACACGGTCACTTGTTCTCTGCATTTTGATTGGCTGTGGTTTTCTGTAATGATCTTCATCTGTTGCAAAGAGCTATCTCTTTGATGAGGCATGAAATACTTATTTGTGAGTATAAGAATAAACATTTAGAACGCACTGAAGAATTATGCTGGTTTAGTAAAATGGCAGTTATAGGTTCTCCCCAAGATCTATGATCTCCCTATGACTTGGTAGTTGGCTAGGTTTCCAGTACCAGGCATGATTTCTCTTATTGAGCAGGCCTTAAAACAAAACAAAACAACAAAAAAAACCCTGCTTTATTTGATATAAATAAATACACCTAACAGTTTCTTAAAAGTCAAGGATCACTCAATGAATGAACTGATAATTATAATATTAAGAAAAGGCATTTATTAGATTGGTTTATATGATAGAAGCTAGGTAATTCAACCTGGGGCCACCACTATAAAAACCTGCTTTGTCTCTTTCACAGGGAACCTGGTGAGGCTCCCTCCACAAATTCTGAAAGCTAGATCCTTAAGTGGCATGCTTGGAAGCTGTGCTCTCTTTAACTTGAGAGGAGCCAATGGGCAAGTTCTACAAACCTTTAGCATTAAAGAAGTCTAGAAATGGCTGTCAGAATGCTGGGAAGACTTCTGAAAAACTGGTTAGCTGCTCAGCACAGCAGGCTGGACGCTTTAGCAATACCAACATGGTGCTGAAGGTATGGAGGACTCCTGGAGAGCTGCTGGCCTTTCATTCATGTTAGAGGGCTGAAAGAATTCCTATGTCAATGAAGGATGGCAGTAGTCACAGGAGCAGCACACTATAGGCCTACCACCAAGAAGCAAAGGTAGACGCAGTCCTGCTTTCTTCTCAGACCTCTTTGCACCTGGGCTGCTGCAGGAAGGTGCTGCCCTCTCTATGGGCAGGTCTTCTTCCTTCAGTTAGTCCTTCCAGGAAATGTCCTCACAGACATGCCCAGAGGCAAGGCTTTTAGTTGAGAATCAAGATTCACCATCACATCTTTGTCCCAGAAAACAAACCCTTTTCTCAAGCCCATCTTGTTTTTCTGTCCTGGACAGAAGTTCCTCTCTATGGGACAAGGAGAGAAGGGGACGACCTTTCAGCATAGAGATCTTTGGAGTTGAACTCACAGAGCTATGCTTACCTGCAAATGATGGGGTCTGTCACATTCCATCTCAGATGATGGAGGAGCTATGAGAAATTATTGGCAGTAATGGTTGCTAGGGAGGGCAAGTCATTTTCTTCAGTTGTCTACTAAGTTGCCCTTCTCTACCTGTCTCTCTCCCCATTTTGTTTGCGACTCTGTGTATGCTACACACTCTTCCATTGATTTAATCCCCAGCCCTAGAAGTAATCTTTCATATCTCTGACCTCTCCATAGCCATTACTTGTTCACAAAACCTAACTTGTTCATCTTTTGTTGTTTATGCACTTCATTTTTATCAATGTGTATTAGCAGTGTCTGTATCTCTCAGTATTCTTACAGAGGGGCTTGAACAAAAATACACAACGTTTGCTGAATATGGTTAGAATTTCTCTTATTTGTTGGATTTTTCTGCTGTCATAAGGTGGCAGTGTACAGATTTAGAAATATAAGAGCTGGTGAGGTGGCTTAGTGGTTAAGAACACTGACTACTCTTCCAGAGGACCTGGGTTTAATTCCTAGTACCCACATGGAAGTTCACAACTGTCTGTAACTCCAGTTCCAGGGGATCTGGCATCCTCACACATACATACAG
>CABHPQ010001240.1:0-22304 GCA_902168405.1 Peromyscus aztecus
CAACATGGAGACTTACTATTAATTATGAATGCTCAGCCTTAGGTTAGGCTTGTTTCTAGCTAGCTTTTTTTAAAAAAAAAATTAAATTAACCCATTTCTATTAATGTATGTTTCCCCTGAGGCTTGTTTACCTCATCTACATACTGTCCATCCTGCTTTCCTGCTTCCTCCATGTCTGTCTGTCTGGCCCCAGCTGGCAGGCTGGCTCCCCTTTTCTCTCTGCCCACCAGCCCAGTCTATCCCTCCTCTGCCTAGCTATTGGCCATTCAGCTTTTTATTAGACCAATCAGGTGCCTTAGGCAGGCATGGTAAAACAGCAACACGTCTTTACATAATTAAACAATTATTCTATTTCACAAGCATTTTTCATTTTCTGGAAGTGATTGATTTTTAAAAAGAATTTTGCATGCTGAACTCCTGTTTTGTTTTGTTTTTAACCCACCCCCTTTCTTAGGCACCATAAATTTTAAGTATACATGAAATAAAGGAAATTGTCCTCTGGCAGATGGCCTCTGCATGACTTTATACAGCATCTTCCCAGAACTACAGACATCTTCACAGTTTGTATCATCCTTCTCAGAACTGTTTCCCTTGATTCGAATTTAAACCCAGAGAAATGTTTCTTGGGCTTGCAGGCAACGGCCACAGTGTGCACTTCAGATAGCAACAGCAACAACAACATTCCAAACAGCAGTCAGAAACCCAAACAAATCCACGCTCTCTCCTAAATTTAAAAAGCGCCAGGCACTATTGGAGACAACAGTGATAAAACATCTTATTACCCCCTGAATGTAATTTGACCTTTGTCTTCTGCGGTCATTGGGGTAGTTAAGAGGAAAGGATTGTCTAGTGTGGACGTCTGTCCAGAGGGAAGTGAAAAGCCCTGTAAATAGTTGGCAAACCTCTAAACTCTAAATAACTTTCTCATGAAAAACAAGATGTTGAGAGAACTCTCATGAGCTCACTTAGCGCAGGGGTCTGTGTTTGGTGCAGAGCTACCAGCGAAGATGCACAGAATCTTAGTAGGTGCGACGAGAAAGCGCTGAACAACCATCATTTCGCTGAAAACTTCTTTGGATAAAGCCTTGCCTGGCAGTCAGTTTTCGTTCTCAAAGTATTCACACAGTGACACTTTTCTGGGGAAAAGATACCACCTGGAGTACTTATTAGCTTAACAAGCTCCTGCCCGAGAGCTTAGGTAGATTCGCTGGCTCCTGAGTGGTTCAACTCCAGAGCCAGATGCGGTTGTTCTGCTGTAGAGCCTGGAGCTTCACGCCACTAGAGGATGCTATTGCTTCTTTGTTCCAATTCCCGGCAAGATCAATTCTGACCTGTCAGTTTTCAGTGCTAAGGAGGAAAGGAGGCTTTTACTCTTCCCAAGTAAGTTTGTTCTTCTCAACTCCCAGAGGCAGCTGAATCTATTGGAATTGAATTATTCCAGTTTTGTTCCCAATTACATAAAATGGTTAGTAACTTAAATAGGCATGCCAAATCATTTCCCTCAAATAGAACGCCCCCCCCCCCCCCCCATGTAGGTACATGTTATGGAACAAACTGTGTCCTGATATCATGAGTAGCCTAAAAGTTTCCCCAGGAGTAGTGGGTCTTGTCAGATTCCAGGGAACTGAGTAGAAATGAGAAAGGGCTTCTGGGTCATAGAGATGAGGAGGGCATGTGCTCTTGCTGACCCCCACCCTAGTCAGGCAGAAACCTGATTTCCCCTTTTACTGATTCATCTTAATTCAGATGCTAGTTCCCAAAAATGCTCACACACTAATCTCGTTAGAAACAGGAATGTGGGGGATGTTGAATGAACTTGGGAAGTTCTGGGCTAAAGAAGTTCAATGAAAGTATTGCTTTCTGTCAAGACTTTCAGAATACACACTTTTACAACATACCATGGATACAAACCTGGGCATTTGCTGGGAATATAGTGTAGCCATGATTCTCAAGTAAGGGATGTGTTGGGTGTTTTGCCACACGGGACATTTGGCACCAGGAGACATTTTCAACAGTCATGACCAGGGCAGGACCAGCTGGCATTCCCTACAGGCCAAGGTTGCTGCTGAACATTTCCCATTCCACCTGAGGATGTTTCTTCCCCAGAGAAGGAAGCATCATATCACCAGGCCCCTAAAGTCAGGATCTTGGAAGCTTCCTAACTCAACTCTATTTTATATACTTACAGTCCTATTTAGCTACAAATTAAGGTTCTCTTTTTTCTTTCTGGAAGTGTCCTGCAGTACTAGAATTATGTGGCAAAGAGATTGGAAAATGCTACCCTAAGTTTACCAACAAGTGTGCTTTCGTGGTTGGCTTGGTGTTCCCTTAGCATCCCTTCTTTCTGACCACCATTTCTCATTGCCCATTGGCCCCATCTCCTTGAAGTTCTCCGAACTGGCTGATAGCATTGCTTGCCTCTGTTAATCATTTTCATAATCTCTCTTTCTCGCTCCCTTTTAAAAAATGTTTCTTGCTCCCCAAATGGGATGTTTTTTGTGGTTTATGCCTAAGTATGATCAGACTCCAGCTGTGTTTTTTCCACACCAGTAGCTCCACTTACATAACTGGGGTGACCTCGGTCTTCCTGAAGACACCCCCACTTGCAGGAATATTCTGGATGCTCTCCCAGACCACAAATATCCCTCTTTAAAAATCACCTCTTCCTCTTTGAATCTCTATTTCCTTTCTCATTTAGCTTCTTAAATTCTTGCATTTCTCGCAGTCAGACTTGAAATCCTGTTTAATCACTAAGGCACGAGAATCTTTGTAGATGTTTTGTCTATCTCCTTAAATGAGGCTTTTACTGTCTTTTTTTTTTTAACTGAAAAATTCCAAGTTATGCTTTCAATTCCTTCCCCTGCATGTACACATCACCACTATTTGACTAATCTTGACCCTCAGTTTCAGGTCTTTCCTAAGACCTTTCCATACACGAATTTCCACTGACCTTTGAAAAAGTCCACACAGCTTATCCTGGCAGCCAATCTGCCCACAGCGCAGACCCCATCTATATTTAGAGCTCTTGTCCTAATGGTTTCCCCATTGGAATTCCTGTTGGAACAGATAAACACTCATGTGACATTGTTACAGTAGTGTTAAAGGTCCATTAAGGGAAAGCCATTTCCTTCTGGTCAAGAGAATGGAATCTGTGGCCTGGGTGGACACCTAACATTATAGTTGGACTGATCAATCACTTGGCTTAGGAAGGCAGATTCACCTATCACCAAGCTAAAGAGATGGGAGGAATACTTATCCCTTCAATGAGGTAATGCACTTTTCCTTCCCAGAATTCCACCCTCTGTGCAGCTGCTAAGTGCTGTCACATGGTTCTGTTAGGTCTGTCTGCACGTCTGAATCCTAACTCAAAGGTGTAACATTTCCTTTTTCTTCTCTTCTGCCTCAGATGCTGCCAGAGCCTAAGTATATTTACAGCTCCCTTGGGGACCATTACAAAGGGAATGGAGAGTTCCACATCACTGCTGAGATTGTGCAGACACATTTTACAAGTCTGCTTCTTTAAAAAGGTGAGTCAGGGCTGTAGAGATGACTCGGCAATAAAGAGCATTGGCTGCTCTTGAAGAGGACCTGGATCCAGTTTCCAGCACCCACATGGTGACTCACAGCCATCCATAACTCCAGTTCAAGGGAACCCAATGCCCTCTTCTGACCTTTGAGGGCACCAGGCATGCACATGGCACCCATACATACATGCCTGCAAACACTCACGCACGTGAAATAAAATAACTCTTTAAAATAAAAAAAGAAAACTGAAAACTGACCATCAAGATGGCTCAGTGGGTGGAGGGGCTTGCTACCAAGCCTGAAAATCTGAGTTCGAATCTTAGATCCCACAAGGTGGGAGAAGAGAACGGACTCCTTATCCTTTGATTTCCAAGCGCAAACTGTGACCCCCCCAAATACTTTCTGTGATTAATTCGTGGAAGCTAAAGACAAACGGATGAATGTGTGGCACTGTCACGCTCTATTTGGTTTCCAGAAAAATTCCATGCTAGAACATTCCATTTGTTTTTGGCAGACAGAACTATTATCCAGATCTATTATGTTTTAAATTCATCATCCCAAATTCCTGTATTGAAAATTTAGTACCCATTATCCACTAGTAATATTTTGAGGTAAGTCCTTTAAAGATTAGATGAGGTCGTGAGAATGAGGCTCCTATTTTTAGCATCAGTGGTTTTGTATGACAAGGAAGAGAGACATGCTACCACATTTACTGTGTTTCACCATGTGATAACCTCTTTTGTGTCATGACGCATAAAGACAAGCTCTTACCAGGTGTTAAATGGATTCCAGCACCGTGCTCTTGGCCTTCCTAGTTTTCAGAACTACGAGCCAAATAGACTTCTACATTTTAAAGGTCCAAGTCTCAAGTGTTTTGCTACAAAAACAGAAAACGGACAAAGAACTCTTCTTTCACAAAAGCAACCTCAAAGCCAGCTTTATAACACCCTTTAAGAGAGTCGTGAACACATGTGCTCTGTTTAGTAGATTCAGAAAGTAAAGAGGTTTAGCCCTTGTTTTACAGGGTCTCCTTTGCTTGGAAATCACTTCAATGCTGAACTGAGGACAGTTACTGTCTTTCCCGATTAGCAGATACATTTCCCAGCAACGCATCTGTAGCTCCCAAACAGTCCCAGCTGGCTGCAGCAAGGGTCTGTGTGACTGACAAAATGCATCTGGCTTTATGGCACAGATCAAGTACAGAGGCAGGCTCTCTACGTCCCTGGAGAATCTAGCTGGGGTAGGAGCTGAATCTCAGTGCAGCTGACTCTATAAATGAGTGGAAAAATAATCCAGAGCGGGAGAGACTGTGGGGGAGACTAAAGCTTGTCTGTCCTCACAGATGAAATTTTCTTGTTCTCGTCTGTCCTGAATGTTTCCCAAGCATGAAGGTAAGATAATAATTTCTGACTTACGTACTTAAAGGCATCTCAAAGGGGGAAGGTCATGCTTAACTGAAAGAAATCAGATGAAGCGAAGGATAGTGAGAAGGTCTGGGGATGACTTTAAAAAAAAACATCCTTATCTAAATAGATTTTAATAGTTCAGCCAAAGTGAATCAGTCAGAAAGAGCTGGGGGAAAAGAATTGAAGGCAGTGTGTGTGGAAGTCCCGAGAAAGCAATAAAGGAACACAATAGGACCATTGTCACTTCTAAGGCAGTTTTCTCCAGTCTGATTGTTTGTTTAATTTTAGGCCATGTAGTGAGGTCTTGATCGGAAGATATAAGAACTTTTTACGGAAAACTGACTTTGTAGCTTTGGAAAATTAGAATTCAAAATCTCGAATGAAAAAGGACTGCGTGGGCAGACAATATAAGTACATGAAGTGAAGCGATGAGTTTAATCCTACACACATGTTGGACCAACATAAAACAATCAAATATCTTTAAAAAGTTAATATGCACAAAAGACCAACGATAGAAATTGTTATTATAGAATGAAATTCTAGGATAGGAATGCAAGTTGGAATTGCTATTATAATTTGTGTGTTCACATGTATGTGTGCATTCCACAGGTATCTTCCTCAATTGCTCTTCTTCTTTCCTTCCTTTCTTTCCTTCCTTCTTTCTTTCCTTTCTTCTTTCTTTCCTTCTTTCTTTCCTCTTCTTTTTCTTTCTTTCTTTCTTTCTTTCTTTCTTTCTTTCTTTCTTTCTTTTTTTCTTTCTTTCTTTCCTCTTCTTTCTTTCTTTCTTTCTTTCTTTCTTTCTTTCTTTCTTTCTTTCTTTCTTTCTTTTTTTTGAGATAAAGTTTCTCATTGAAACTGAAACTCACCAGTATGACTAGACTGGCTGATTAGCAAACCCAGGCATCCTCCTGTCTCTTCCTCCCCAGTGCTGGGATCATAGGCATCTATTGCTGTGCTTGCCTTTTTATGTGATGCTTGTGTGTGTGTGTGTGTGTGTGTGTGTGTGCACACGCGCATGCATGAGGTGGGGTGGGGAGAGTGTCTACAAACACCACAGCCATCAGAATGTCAATCCAGGGGAAGCAAGAAGGCAATTCGATTCAACACAACTCAGTAGCTGATATTGGTTCAACATTTGAGAATCTGACACTGAATAGTTTATTTTCAGACATATTTAAGCACAGCACAATTTGGAAAAAAGTTTCCTAGTATAACACAACCCTGTGTGCTTAAGACATGATTTCACTAAGTACAAGTGACTTCTCCCGTAAAGATAGGTCCTATAAATCACCTAAGGAAGCAGGCTCAAGGAAAACAATGCTCATGGTTACAGTCTAGGGGAGAATAGTTATGTAGACTGACTGAGATAAACAGGCTCAAGATAAAGGTCAGAAGGACCCAGTGTAGCCTGGCCATCCAGATAAGTGCAGAGGTCACTAGGCTATTCATCACATCTATGCCCAGCCTTCTGGGTAGAACACAGGTTATATGTCTGTCATTGAAGAGACAACCCCATGTGTATAGCATTCCTGGTTTGCCTAGTACTTATCTGTGAGCACACAGACCCACATGCCTCCTATGGATGCTGTAGACCAAGGACCCACATGCCTCCTATGGATGCTGCAGACCAAGGACCCACATGGCTCCTATGGATGCTGTAGACCAAGGACCTACATGTCTCCTACGGATGCTGGGAATCAAATGCAGATCCTTTTGCTTGCACAGCAGGTGCATTACCGATTGAGTCATCTTCCCAGACCCAATTTTATCATTGCAGATTTGATATTTAAAATAAAAATGTTGCATTATCATACTGGAGGAACAATTCTGCTACTCTGTCAGCTGTGAGGTTGCCCCACAGTCACTGTCCTGTCCACTCGTTTTACAGAATCCATGCTCACTAGTAAGGCTGGAGCAGGACCAAGATGTAGATCTTTGGTAACCTTTGAATTAAATAGTTAAATGTTGAACATAAATTACAAAGTTGATACGTTTAAGGCTACAATGCTACAACAGCAAGGACATTTACAAACTTAGATTTACAGTATAATATTCTGGTATTTATTTTACTGTGCTTTGTAGGTTTATTTGACAATTTAGAACACTTGTTAGTTCAAAAAGGAATATGGTATGCTTGCTCAAGTCATCTAGCTAACCTGTTTTCCCCAATATTGGGATTAACTGTCAATCAATTTCCTTCCTTATTTTATGGTGAGACATCTTAATAATTGTTTTATGTTTAAAATGCATTTCACAGTCATTAATTTATGACATTTTAATGTCGTAATAATAAATACACTTTTTTATTTTAATTGACTGATAGGATGTCAACAAAAGAAGCAACGGTTTCACTCCAAGATACATGCAGAATTTCTGCTTGTTTTTAAAAAGTAGATGTTTGCATTCTTAGTATAACCCCGAAAGGCATGCTTGTGTGATATGTTTCTAACAAGGGAGACATGGGAAAGTCCGGAGCTATAAAATAGCAGAAGTGATCTCTACATCTGGTATTTTAAGGAGGAATGATCTTTGACCTCCTTCTCCATCCATGTCAGCTAAACTTGGGAGAATGGCTCCAGAATTCCCCTTGGTTCTCTTGGTGTTGTCACTTGAATAGGTGGTAACTTGGGGCTGAGCTGTTGAAGAAGGGTTCAGAGTCAAGGAGCTTCCCTCTGAGCTAGCTACAGGACAGTTACATAGTCTGCCCCCCTTGGTCTGAGCTCACCCCAGAATCAGTGAAATCAGAGGATGGTCCATGTCAGGCACAGTGATGTCTCAGATTAACACATCAGCTGGAACATAGTAGTGGAACCAGGAAAAGCTAGTGTTCATTCATGGATGAAAAAACAAGACAAAAGAACTGGAGGTGCTGTAGGTCTAGCTGAGTGTCACAGACCCAGTTCATTCCCTATTTTTCAACATGGCAAACTCTAAACTGATTATTTATAGTCAGCTTGTGCCCAGGACTGTTCTATTTTCATGTGCATTATTCTCTTTCTAAAGGGCAGGAAGACAAATGGCTCCCATTTTAGGGACTGTCTTGATTTTCTGTTTAAAAGTACTCTGACGAAAGCAGTTCAAGGAAAGGCTCATTTTAGCTCCCAGTGCAAGATGCAGTCCTCTGTAGGGGGACATCAAGGCTGCGGCAGCTGGTCACATGACATCTATGGTCAGAAGGAGTCAGTGAATAAATGCTGGTGCTTAGTTCTCTTTCTCCATTTCTACAGTCTAGCATCCCCTGTGAATGGTCCTCCTGATGTTGTTGTTTTTTTTCATACTATTCCACTGGCCTTTCTAGATATTGATGTCTAGCCATCTTTTCAGTTACAAGGTCCTACTTGTTTACCTCTGTCCCTTATACATCTACAAATCGGCACTTTGCAGCATCTCTCTCTCTCTCTCTCTCTCTCTCTCTCTCTCTCTCTCTCACACACACACACACACACACACACACACACACACACACACACACGTGCACATGCACTCATGCACTAAAACCTGCTGGGTCCATTTCATGTTCCTCTTGTGTATATGTGTTTAGTGCTGACCATTTGGGATTAGGTAATGCATAGGTTCATTCCTGTAGAAACTGATTCTCCATCTCTCAGCAGCCATTGATTGTCTGTTGCTCTTCATCCAGAGTTAGGGCCTTGGGAGACTCCCTCAGCCATGTTAGTGCGTGGATCTTTAGGCAACAATAGTCATGAGATTTCTCAGGTGCAACTCCCCTGTCGTGTCTAGAACACACTATCTTATAGCAGGTGTTGTATTCCTCTTCAGTCTCTTCAATCTTTCCACCACCTCCCCAAACATGTTCCCCGAGCCTTAGTGAAGAGGATGCAGTAAGTGTACCAGCTGGGGTTAGGAACCAGGTAGTCAGTCCTTGTTCATTCTCGGTTTTACTTCCCAGAGTTCAGCATTTTTCGATAACACCTATAAATGAGTTTTATTCTATGGTATTTCTCTTTTTGTACTTGGTATATCTTATTTAACACAATACCATCTAAGCTAAGCTGTGTTGTTGCAAACAGGAGATTTTTCTCTTTTAAGGCTCAATGGTATTCCATGGTGTGTGGTTCCTCCTCTTCACCTCCCCCTCCCCTGCTATACTGAGGGTCAAGTACAGTCTCATGCAAATTACTTAAGCACCGATGAGCTACACTCCTTGTCTCCTCTTACTACCTTTTTCTTAATTCTTTCATCCAATGGTGGACACCCTTACATTTCTTGTTTTAGCTATCATGACTAATACTGCAATAAATATGGGAATGCAGATATCTTTCTTGGCGTACTGATTTCATTACATTGGGATTGCAAAATCATATGGTAATTCTATTTTAAAGTTTTTTTTTTTGAAGAACCTTCAAGCTTCTATTTAAAACACAATCTCAAAAAGAAAAGTCATTTATCTTCTATACGGTTCTTCCACTCATATTCTCCCAATCCACAAATCCATACTTCAGTAGATGTATTCATTTTTAACTCATTAAGGAAATGAAAGCTAAAGTAATATTGCATTGTTTTCTATTCTAGACAACACACTTACTCATTTTGGTGGGATTTATGGCAGAGTTTCAAATCTTCTCAAGGTAAGGATATTTCAGATTTTGTATAAAAATTTTAAAAATGTAAAAAAAAATAAATTCTTCAGAATGGTTTAACTTTTATGTAGCACATTGGATGTTTTTATGTGTTTCATCTTTGCACATTTTTAGAAAATATAATAATTATATTTTTATTCTTATTTTATTTTTTTCCCTTTAAGGAAGAAACAAGGACAAAAATACCTCATGGTTTTTGGTCCCAGTTCCAGGGTTTTACCTTAATTCAGAGAGCTCAGAGGACCCAGAGCAATATTAGATCTTTAAATTTAGTCCTTGATAAACATTCTCCAGATTTTAAAGGTCAACAGTTTTTTTTTTTTTTAAGAAAATAGTTTTATTGGTTCCTGAAGGCTGGATAAAAACCAGCACAATTTACCCATTCCCTTGTGTTTATTCACACTGTTGGATTGATGGAAATAGGTCAGTTCACTTGGTGGAACTATTAGAATAAGTGTCAGGAGCTGAGCAAGACCCAGGGACACAAAAGGATGAGATAGCATGTAGAGTCCACTGGTCACCAAGGTCCTGAGGCTAAGAATGTGCGTGCTCTAAGGGTTCTGTGCAGAGTAATGAGGGAGACAGGAGGGAAGGCTACAGAGTATCCATCCTGTGCCTCCATCCTTGGGGAAGGCCTCTTTCTTCCTGGGGCACAGGTAGGCAAGCAACAATACATTCAGAGGGCCGTTTAAGTGTCAAAAGATTTAGATATTTGGCTCACTGGTACCGTACAGCGGAGCATGACCTTGAACTTCTGATCCTCCTGCTTCTACCTTCCTCCTCCCGTGATGGGGAGGGGAGGCTGGATGACAGGTGATCACCACCGTCTCAAGGAGAGGTGCCTTTGATGAGTTTTGACTGTTCTTGTCTATTCTTTGTATTTTCTTGCTTCTCACCCCACCTGCTTTATGATGGATAATCTGGTGCCATGACAGAGCTTCTTCTCCAGTCCACTGCCAGTGGGACTCCTTTGGCCCTTGGTCAGAATGTGATGGCTGTACCAAGACACAGGTAGGCTCCGACAGAACTTTTGACTTGGTTATTGTTACGTGAAGGTATAACCACAACAGAATCAACTTTTGAATGTTCATCAATTAGTGTTAATGTATTTTGAAACTTATTTTTGTGGAATTTTCCAGGAAGAAATGAGAACTTGTTTACAATACTGTTATACTGTGATGTCTATATTTTTCTTGACTTTTTTTTTTTTAAACACAGGCTGAAAGTTCAGGGTAACTCAGTAATTCTTTATTAACCAGACAAGAATCACATAGAAGAAAGTTCAAAATCTGTGTTTTGTTCACAAGCTTTTAACTTTTCCTCCCATTTCAACCAGCAAATAGTGAAGCTGATGCTTCATTTTACTTCACGGATAGAGACTAACTGAATAAATCAAGTATCTTCAATGTTTTAAATTTATTTCCTAAGTAATAATGTAAAACAAAACAGTTGACTTGACCTGGCTGTTGCACAATACTTCTAAAAATGTGTTTTTCTTTATAAGACATTCTCTGATGAGAATACAGAAATATGTAATGAAAGAAAACAGCATTCAGAATTTTGTTGTTTAGAAGAAATGAATATGTCACCGTTTTGCTATTTGGTCTTCCAGCACACTTTCTCTATGTGCGCTTATAGTCTTTATTTTATTTATTTATTTATTTAAAAGATTTATTTATTTATTATATATAGTGTTCTGCCTGCATGTTTGCCTGAAGGCCAGAAGAGGGCACCAGATCTCATTACGGATGGTTGTGAGCCACCGTGTGGTTGCTGGGAATTGAACTCAGAGCCTCTGGAAGAACAGCCAGTGCTCTTAACCTCTGAGCCATCTCTCCAGCCCTATTTTATTTATTTTAACACTCATTATTATTTTCTGAGAATTTCATTCATGAGTAATGTATTTTCAATACTGCATAGAGTTTTTAAATATTTTTATCATCATTCTTTAAAGTGATTTTTTTTTATTGAAAATAGATTCTTCTATCATACCATACATCCCTACCATAGTTTCCCCTCCCATAACTCCTCCCAGCTCTCTTCCACCTTTCTCCCCCAGATCCCCTCTCCCTCCACTTCCCTTCAGAAAAGAGCAGGCCTTCAAGGGCCAACAACCAAACACGACAAAAATAAGACACGGTGGTGGACAAGGCAACCCAATAGGAGGAAATGAGTCTCAAGAGCAGGCAAAAGAGTCAGAGATACACCTGCTCCCACTGTTCGGAATCTCACAAAAACACCAAGCTAACAGCCACAACATATGCAGAGGACCTGGTGCAGACCCATGCAGGCCCCCTGCTTACTGATTCAGTCTCTAGGAGCTCATATGAGCCGTGCTTAGATGATTCAGTGGCTGTGTTCGCCTGGTGTCCTCCATCCCTCTGGCTCCTGCAGTCCTTTCTCCCCATCTTCCACATGGGGTTCCACGAGCTCTGAGGAAAGGGACCTGATGGAGACCTCCAGTTTAGACCCTTTCTCCACAAAATATCTGTAGTAGGTCTCTGCACGTGCTCCCATATTCTGCTGGAGGAAGCGTCTCTGATGACAGTGGACAAGGCATCCATCTGTGAGTATAGCAGAATATCATTAGGAATTATTATTATTATTTTTTTGCCATTTGTGTTTGGTTCTATCCTAGGACTCTGGGTTATCCAGTCTGTGGTTCCTGGCCATCCAGGCAGTGTCAGGCATGGGCTCCCTTTCATGGCATGGATCTCATGTTAAACCAGACATTTGTTGGGCACTCCCACAAGTTCTGCACCACCATTGCCCTGGCACATTTTTTTAGGTAGGAAAGATTTTATGTAGAAGGTTTCATGGCTAACCATGGCTTTAGTTTATCCAAACAATGTATCAGCATATAATAACAGTAACAGATCAGTAACAAATACAATAAACATTTTATGAACGTAACTATGCAACTTATCCATTTTTCTAATGTTTGATATTTAGGTTGCTTCCACTTTTTGTTGTTGTTTGGTATAAGACAGAATCTCATTATGTAGCCTAGGCTGGCATCAAACTCATGATCCTCTGCGTACCAAGTACTGGATCCATTTTTAAGCTATAAATAACACTTTAACGAACATGTTTTCTTTATTTATTCTTCTCTCATATATTACATACTGACTGCAGTTTCCCTTCCCTCCTCTCCTCCCAGCCCCTCCCCTCCACTTTCCCTCAGATCCATCCTGTCTCCATTTCCCTTCAGAAAAGAACAGGCCTCCCAGGGATATCAACCAAGCATGGCATAACAAGTTACAATAAAACTAGGCACATAACCTTCTATCAAGGCTGGATGAAGTAATCCAGTAGGAGGAAAGGGGTCCCAAAAGCAGGCAAAAGAGTCAGAAGCAGCCACCACTCTCGCTGTTAGGAGTCTCACAGGAACACCAAGTTACACAACCATGACATGTATGCAGAGGGCATAGCTTGGACCCATACAGGCTCCATGATTGCTGCTTCAGTCTCTTTGAGTCCCTATGAGCCCTGCTTGGCTGATTCTATGGGCTTTGTCTTGTAGTGTCCTTGACCCCTCTAGCTCCTACCATCTTTTCTTCCCATCTTCCTAATGTTTGACTGTGGCTTTCTCTATATACTCCTATCAGTTGCTGAATGAAGCCTCTCTGATGATGATTATGCTAGGCTCTGGTCTACAAGCGTAGTAGGATATCATTAGGAATCATTTCATGGATTTTTTTTTATTCCAGTCGTGTTTGTTTCTATCCTAGGTCTCTGGGCTATCCAGTTTCTGGTTTCTGGCCTCCAGGTTGTGTCAGGCCTGGGTACCCTCTAGGTGTGGGTCTCCAGTTGGACCAGTCATTGGTTGGCCACTCCCACAAATTCTGTGCCACCTTTACCCCAGCACATCTTGCAGGCTGGACCCATTGTAGGTCAAAGGCTGTATGGCTGTGTTGGTATCCCAATCCCTCCATTGGAAACCTTGCCTGGTTAGAAAAGATGTCTACTTCAGGCTCGGTAATCTCCATCACTAGGAATCTTAATTAGGGTCACCCTTGTAGGTTCCAGGGAGTTTTCGTTGCACTAGGTTTCTACCTTGACCTTGAAATGCCCTCCAATTCCAGTTGCCTCTTCCTCTACTCTCTCCCCTCACCCCTGACCTGATCCCTCCTGTTCCCAGTCCCACTTCCCCTATTCCGCCCACGACATTTATTCTATTTCCTCTTCCCAGGGAGAGTCATGTGTTCCCCCTTGAGTCCTCCTTGTTACTTAGCTTCTGTGGGTCTGTAGATTGTAGCATAGTTCTCCTTTACTTTACAGCTAATATCTACTTATAAGTGAGTACATACCATATTTGTCTTTCTTGGTCTGGGTAACTTCACTCCGGATGATCTTTTTTAGTTCCACCCATTTGCCTTTAAATTTCATGATGCCAGTTGAGTAATACTCCATTGCGTAAATGTACTACATTTTCTTTATTCATTCTTTGGTTGAGAGACATCTAGGTAAAGCTGCTGTGAACATAGTTGAGCAAGTGTCCTTGTGATAGGAGGGAACATCCTTTGGATGCATGCCCAAAAGTGGTATAGCTGCATCTTGTAGTAAAGTGGTTCCCAATTTTCTGAGAAACCGCCATATTGATTTCCAAAGTGCCTGCACAAGTTTGCACTCCCCCTCCCCCGGCAATGGAGGAGTGTTCCCCTTGCTCCACATTCTTGCCAGCATGAGCTGTCACTTGTGTTTTTGATCTTAGCCATTCTGACAGGTATAAGATGGAATCTCAAAGTCGTTTTGATTTGCATTTCCCTGATGACTAAGGATGTTGAATATTTCTTTAAGTGTTTCTCAGCCATTTGAGATTCTTCTGTTGAGAATTTTCTGTTTAGATCTGTACTCCATTTTTAAATTTATGTAGTTTCTTGAATTCTTTATATATTTTGGAAATTAGCCCTCTGCCAATGTGGGGTTGGTGAAAATCTTTTCCCATTCTGTAGGCTGCCATTTTGATCTATTGATGATGTCCTTTGCCTTATAGAAGCTTTTCAGTTTCATGAATTAATTTTATTAATTGTTGATCTTAGTATCTGTGTTATCAATGTTCTGTTCAGAAAGTCATCTTCTGTGCCAATGAGTTAGAGACTAATCCCCACTTTCTCTTCTATTAGGTTCAGTGTATCTGGTTTTATGTTGAGGTCTTTGATCTACTTGGACTTGAGTTTTGTGCAGGGTGATAGATATGAATCTATTTGCATTTTCCTACATTTTAATGAATGTTGTAAGTATAAAGACATTGGTCATATGTTCCTATAATAGTCTTAGGATCCAATGTTTATTTTAAGGGTCTTAAGCATTTGAATGGTTAAATATTTTAAATGGTTCAGTTTGGATGAAGTATATATTTAAATTAAGTTTAAACTATTTTTAACCTTTTTATTATATTTAAAAATTATATTTGTGTGTATGTATGTGTATGGACACATGTGTCCTTTAGCACATATGTGGAGGTCAGAGAACAATTTGTAATAGTCAGTCATCTTCTTTTACCATGCAGGTCCTGGGAATTGAACTCTGATCATCAGACTTGGCAGCAAGTTCTTCTAAACACTGAGCCATCTTGCTGCCCCAAGTTTAAACTATTAAAATAACAGAACTATCACTTCTTGGTCTTTTGTCTAAGATCGTGCATAAAATAACAAAACCCTATCACAGAAGATGATTTTTGTCTTGAAGCATCTTCGGCATCACTTTCTCCATCTATTTCCTTTGATGTACTTATGATCGAGCCCAGATTCTTGGGACTGCTAGGCGAGCACTCTGGCGTTGAGCTTTCTCCAAGCCATCATTTTTTTTTTTTTGGAACAAAGCCTTACTCAGTAGCCCAGGCTGGCCTGGAACTCATGGCAAAATCCTCCTGCTTCAGCTTCCGAAGTGCTGAGATTATTGACGTAAACCATGCCATTTGGCCATCTTTTTTTTTTTTTAATGAAGCATTCTTTTATTATTTGTATGAGTGCTATTTTCAAAACAAGTTACACAAATGAAAAACTTGACACCCAGCAAACATAATAGAAGATGACTGCTTCCAGAGGGGGGGAAAAACACATGAATAACAAGGCCAAATTAGAAGAAACAGCGAGCACACAAATCATTTTTATAATTTAAAAACCTCCCAAAACCTCTAAGTAGACTTCTAAGTAGAAAGGCCGATGAGTGTGTTTGTAATATAAGTATTTTTTCTTTGATGAAGGCCGTTGTGCAAGGGATATATCTATCCCAGTGGATGAAACACAATTTTTATGCAGAAGGAGACAGGTGAAAATTAAAAAGGGTCAGAGGATTAGAATCAGAGAGGTGAAAATGAGTCTGCGGAGAATGGGCAGCCCTTAGGGCCCGGCTGCCAGCATGAAGAAGGGCAACGATTCCTGTGCAAAGCGCACCATCTGTATTCAGAACCCAGAAAAGGGCACACTGATAAGCTACGTATGTGGCAAGTCTTTGTCAGTTAAAAAGAGAGACTAAAAGCATATCCAGAAACTTTACTGGTCCTATTCCTTACAGCTCTGCTGTTAACTGCAATGCAAGGTGCCAATGCCGGGCTGAGACTCATGAAAGCTCACTCAGAGTCCAAATTACACAGTGTGACCACTTGTCCCATATGGTACCCACTTCTAACCCAATGCAAGATGGAGGAGTATATTTAAAATTGGTTTGTGTGCTTAATCTTCCCAGTTGACTGCCACTCAAGGTTTGATTACTCTTGAAATGAGATGGGCTTCATTTTATTAATAGAGAAGGGTTATTTTTGTTAGGGTTAACACTGCTGTGAAACACCATGATTAAAATCAGCTTGGGGAGGAAAGAGTTTATTACATTCATAGTTCCATATAATAATTCATCATCAAAAGCAGTGAGGGCAGGAACTCAAGCAGGGCAGGAACTTAGAGGCAGGAGCTGATGCAGAGGCCATGGAAGAATGCTTCTTATTGACCTGCTCAGCCTGCTTTCTTATAGAACCCAGGACCACAAGCACAGGGATGGCACTACCCACAATTGCCTGGGACCTCCCCCATCAATAACTAATTAAGAAAACGCCCCACAGCTGGAAATTATGGAGACTTTTTTTTCTCAACTGAGGCTCCCTCCCTTCAGATAACTCTAGCTTGTGCAAGTTGACATCGAACTCGAGAGCACAAGGCACAAGTGTAGGAGACCAGTAGCAGAGAGGGAAGATGGTTCAGATCTTCAGTCTGTTTAAGCATTAGGTACATGGCTCCCTATTTAATGTGGACCAAGTGAATTTTAGGACTACTTATGAATTTCCCACTTAGTGCAGTAACTTCTTCTATTTTATTCTTTTCTAAAAGAGGCCCCATTTTGATGCATTTCCCTATCAGAGCTCAACTCTCCATCAGCTAGTGAAATCCCATTGTTAACATCCCTTAACATTTGAATTGCTCTTACTCATTTTGGACACGTGGCCTTCATATCAGTACATTTCTTTCTGGGTTCTTTTTCCATTCTTGTCTCATTTTTTTTTTCCCCCTGGAAGGCTCAGCTCCAGTCAATCACCTACCATGCTTATTAAGGTTTTCTTCACTTCATCCTGCCACCCTCCAGACATGGTTTCACAGAGGTCCGCCTGCCTCTGCCTCCCAAGGTTTAAAAGTGTGCACCACCACTGTTCTGCTAACTTCATTTCATCTTAACTCTTCTCCCTATAACCTTCTCTGCCCTTTCCTCTAACAAAATGCATTTCATTAGTCTTAAACATTTAGTGCTTAACTCTCAGAATATAGTTCTGGCCAAAATTTTGATCGTACTGTATTGTAATGTATTTACTCTTTCAAGTTACTTTTCAAAAGAATCATCAGGACTTTCCCCCCCTCACTCACAGTGAAAGTAAATATATAGTTTGAAGCTCCGTGTAAGTAGCAATCTAACTGTCCTTGAACCTGCAGGCTCATTGATTTTGTGGGTTTTACTTCTATACCACACCAGAACACGTTCCTAGACAGTATTTCTCAAGTTGAATTAATTCTTAGATTTTATTACCCAAGGAAATGGAATGACTAACATATAAAACACAAAGGGATCTTCTGCTTTGTTTCCAGACTCGAAGGCGATCGGTTGCTGTTTATGGGCAGTATGGAGGCCACCCATGTGTGGGAAGTGCTTTTGAAACAAAGTCCTGCAACCCTGATCTAGGCTGCCCAGTTGAAGAGGGCTGTGGAGACCGTTTTAGGTGTTTCTCTGGTAAGTTGTCTTCCATGGGCTCAGCATGCCGACTGTAGTTCAAGTGTTACTAACTTGCTCCATACATATTTGCTTGAATTTATATTGGCCTCCAAATGAATTTTCCCCAAGTATAAGCAAGATTTTTGTTAGTATACTAATTGCATTATCAGATAAATCACACACTTAGATATCATCCATTCAGAAGCAAGGGAGACATCTGGTTATAAAGGAATGGGCATTCTTCAGTGTGTTGATAGAATTATAGCTATCAACAGCCTCAACTAATTTCTTCTTTCCTTTCCTTTCCTTTCCTTTCTTTTTGGGGGGGGAGGGGCATGGTATCTTGTAGATGAGCCTGACATTCAACTCCCTATGTAGCAGAGAATCGTTTTGAACTCCTGATGGTCCACCTCCCCAGTTACAGGTGTGAACCACTACACTCAACAAAAAGCAATGTATTGAAGTTTTTTTGTTTTTGTATTTGTTTTTTTTTTTTTTCCTGAGACAGGGTTTCTCTATGTAGTTCTGATTATTCTGGAACTTACTCTGTATGCTAGCCTGTCCTTGAACTGAGGGATCCTCCTGTCTCTGCCTCCGATGTGCTGGGCTTAAGAGTATGTGCCACCACTCTGCAACATATTGGAGTTTTATGGACAGATTAGTAGCTAAAGAATCAGTGTGTTAGATTTTTCTTTTACTATTATTTAAATTTTTTTGTGCAATATACTTTGATCATATTCTTTCCCCTCCCCCAAGTCCTCTCAGATCATCCCCATTTCTCCTTCCACCCAATTTCATGTTCTTTCTCACTCTGTCAAAAAAAATAAAATAAAAACTAAGAAAAAAAAACCTAAAAAAGATAAAACCCACAAAACTGTAACAACAGAAAGCACTCAGGAAATCATGGAGTCCTTTTTGTGTTGGCCAGCTACCCCTAAAATGAGGCCTGTCCTGGAGTATGGTTGATCTACCCAGTACCACTCCATTGGAGAGAAATGGTTTTCCCTTTGCTAGTGGGTATAAGTTATAAACAGCTTCTTGGTAGGAGTGGGACCCTGTGTCCACTTTCCCTTCTCAGTGTTGGGACCCTGTTTGACCTGAACTTATGCAGGTCTTGTGCATGTTGCAATATGTACATCTGTGCATTTTTCTACCTGAAAAATGATATTTGCTTGGGATCATTTATCATATCTAACTCCTATAATCTTTTCACCTAGTCTTCTGCATAGATCCCTGGTCATTGAGGAGAGGGCTTTGATAAAGATAGTTCATTTAGGACTGAGAGCATCAAGGGCTATAGTTGCTCTTAAATAACACTTGTAAAGCTCCTATTTTATTTTGAAAACTCAAATCAGGTGATAGCTGCTTTGGGAAGCCTTTGCTAATCCCTCAGGAGAGAGAATTAACCAACAAATCACTTCTCTGTGCTCACTGTCTATCTTACACTCTCCATAATCCAAATTGGTGACCTGTATATCTCTCTGAAGTTTTGTAGACATAAGCTCTATTTTGTTTATTTTCTCATGAGGAATGCCTGGAACATAATAGACTCTCAACAGATGTTTGCTGTGTTGCCTTGAGTGATACATAGAATGAGCTATATGCTGTACTGTAAAAATTTCTGTGCACAAAGCATCCTTTGAAGAAATAGACGAAGAATGACCTTCATAGTCTGAGGGATAAGGATAGTTTTCAAAAAGGGATATTTAATTTGACATTTAAAAGACACATTAGAGAGGAGGAGAGAATATGCTTCTAGACAAAGAGAATGATGTATTAGGTCATTGATATGACAGACAACTCGGACCTGCATTCATGCAAATGGTCCAATATGCAGAAGGCGTAGGAAGACTGGTAAGGAAAAGGCTGGGATGATGCTGGGGAGAAAGACACAGCCAAGGTCACCTGGTACTCACTGATGCTTTCCCAATATTCTGAGTTCTCACAACAATGACGTTGCTGACTTATAATGGTTCCTGTCTTCATAGCCTTTACTAGCAGATTATACAGCATATGAAAAGTCTGGCAATGATCATATAATACATATTTGTTTCTTAACACCAGCAAGTCTTCTGCTGAGTAGATGCTGAAAAATGCTGAATTTCCACCATTTGATCTAGTTTCTTTTTTAATTTATTCATTTTTATTTTATTTGCGTTGGTGTTTTGCTGTGGGTGTGCAGTCCCCTGGAACTGGAGTTACAACTGGAGTTGTGAGCTGCCATGTGGGTGTCGGGAATTGAACTCGGATCCTCTGGAGGAACAAACAGTCAGTGCTCTTAACTGCTGAGCCATCTCTCCAGCCCCTTGATCTATTTTCTTTGCTCTAAAAAAAAATCTTAATAACCAAGAAAAGAACAAGTCTGACATCTAGGTTAACAACTACAGAAACAAAATAAAAAAAGTCAAGGAGTAGGACATCAATCTGTTTTTACCAGTAAATAGCATTGTGTGGTACTTGGAGGATGTAGACAAAAATGCTCAATGATTTATGGGTTTGACTCTGGACTTTTGAGTTCAGGTCTATTTTCAGTTTGCACCTAGAGAAGGTGAAAATCAGTTCTGTGTGTTTCAAAATGGAGATCAGAACCATCACTAATTCTTTTCTAGACAATCTGAAGATTTGTCTGGGACCCACATAGTCTATCAGTACAGTGCTGGAGTGGTCCCAGCCGCTGTTTTCCCTCTTCCTTCTTCCATATTTTATGAAAACTTCTCTCCTGTCCAGGTCAGTGCATCAGCAAATCCTTGGTTTGCAATGGGGATTCTGACTGTGAAGAAGATGGTGCTGATGAAGACAGATGTGAGGATGCAGACAGCAGACCTTCCTGTGACATTGATAAACCTCCTCCCAACATAGAACTGACGGGTAACGGGTAAGGTGCTGAGAGCCTTCCTAGAATACCAATAGGCTGTAGTTTTTACTTTTGTTCTGTTTTATGGCTTGATGAGTCTAACAATAAGTTACCCAGCAGCTCAGACATCTTTGCCGAATCCTGCTCCAATTAAAAATTCATAGCTGAATACCTATGGATACATGTAGTAAGATGTAGGGCCAGCTGTTGTTCCAGATACACCAGGATGTAGTGCTGAAAGTCTTAGGTCAAGGGAAACCCCTCTGCTCCAGGGAAATCTGGACAGTTGGTTACTCTAGGAGGAGGAAAAGAAGGAGAAGAAGGAGAGAGAAACAGAGTTGGGGGGGAAGAGGAGGAGGAGGAGGAGGAGAGAGAAACAAAGAAATAGAGAGTAAGAGAGAGGAAGAAGAGGAGGAGGAGGAAGGAAGAGAGAAGAAAGAAGAGAGAAGAGAGAGGGACATAGTTGAAAATGAAAGGGAAGCTTTCTTTTAAAAAATTAGGATTAAGTCAATTCTAGGCTTCTATTTTCCAAAATAATCTTAGAAAAATCAATGTGAATTTCCCTACAACAGCTTCAAGTTTATTAACAGAAAAACAGGGCAGCGTTTCTTTAAGGAATACTCTTCAGCATGCTAAGAGAATCAGCTGGGAACTCCAGGTGGAAAGCAATCTCTGCTCCCCAGTAACCTTAATTGTATTGGCTTTATCTATAGAATCAATTCTGAAGCAGCTGTTGCCATAGATACAACAGGCCCGCGCTTCCCAAATATGTTCTCAGGCTGACAGGAGGTTGGATTTCCTTTACTGTTAGTGTTAGCTCTCCCGCTATCAGGAGGAAGCTGGCTAACGCACGGCGGGCATTAGGGTGTTGCTCCTGTTTGTACAGCTTCTCAGGTGTTACACTGTAGAGGATTTTAGTGATTGATTTCTAGAAGGCTTTGCTCATTTTTTTTTCTCCAACAAGTACTAGTTCTGTTTTTTAATTGCCACCCCCTCACCCCGCCTCCGTCTCCTTTTTCTTCTCCTCACAGTTACAATGTGCTCACTGACCAGTTCAGGAACAGAGTCATCAACACCAAAAGTTTTGGTGGTCAGTGCCGGAAAGTGTTCAGTGGGGATGGAAAAGATTTCTACAGACTAAGTGGAAATATCCTCTCTTACACATTTCAGGTACTTAATTACACCAATTTAGTTAATTGTAATCCATGACTTGTCAATAATCATTGTTTATATGCATCAAGATTTCAGTACTTGTTAGGAATTTGCTTATGGCCTAATATGTGGTCAGTCTTTTTTCTATTGTTTTAAAATTTCATATATACATACATACCCATAGATATAACATATCTAATATAATAGATATTATAATTTTTATATATAGTGTTTTGATATCATTCCCTTCTCTCTAATTCTTCCCTATTGTTGTTACTTTTGCCTTCCAACTTCACGTACTGTTTGTTAGAAAAAAACAAAACCCAAGCCACTGATTCCACTTACTGCCATCTGTGTGTGCATAGGCAAGGAACCATCTGATGGAGCATGGGTAGTGTCTCAGGTTCCACATCCCCGGAGAACATCATCTTTACCTCTCCTAGCAGCCATCAGTTGCCAATAGCTCCCCAGCAAGGGGTGAATTTTCTTTAGCCTCTTCATCATTCGTACTGGGGTGTTGGCTGCTGGATCTTTTTTTTTTTTTTTTTTTTTTTTTTTTTTTTTTTTTTT
>CABHPQ010001240.1:39784-57974 GCA_902168405.1 Peromyscus aztecus
ATCCTCTCTACTTGTTGAGTGAATGTTGAGGTTATAGGCCTGTGCTCGCTCCCACAACTAGCTTTGCATAGTGCAGGTGTGAGCTTAGGGTTTCCCAAGGGTTAGCAAATGCTCTATCAGCTAAACTCTATCCCCAGCCACCCACTTTTCTTTTCAGTCTTATTTTTTATGTCCATTGAAAGTCACAGCACAAGCAAGACGAAAATATAAAGATTTGCCATATACTTCCTGCCCCCAAACTTCTCACACTAGCCGCATCTCCTGCTACGGTGAAGAAATTGTTAAAACTGATGAATCTACATAGACATATGATCTTTTCATATAATACTAATTGACATTAGGATTTGCTCTTAGTGTTGCATATTTTATGGGTCTTCTCAAGTATGTCTTGATGGATAATAATCATTGTAGTGTTGTGCAGAATGGTTTAACTTCTCTAAAAATCCTCTGTGTGTTCTGTCTGTCCATCATTCTATTGTCTTTAGGTTTTGCTTTTTTCAAGATGCCACACAGTTTGGGGGAGTTTTGTTTTTTTTTTAAACATTTGACACACTTTGCACTTTTACCTCATTAATTTTGTTTTATCTGTGCATACTGACTTATGCTGACTTATTTCACTTGTTTCTTCTTGTGTAGGAACCCAGGGCAGGAAGCTTCAAGGAGAACCATTTATCAGAGGTGGAGGTCCTGGCTTTGTAGCTGACCTTAGTTTTCTGGAGCTGGATAATCCTGCTGGAAACAGACAGCGGTACTCTTCCTGGGCCGAATCTGTAACCAGTCTTCCCCAAGTCATAAAACAAAAGGTATGTGATGGCTCTGCTTGAAGCAGTGGGGAGCAGTCATGTTTATTTGTGTTGGGAAATGAGATTACATCAAGGTGATTAAACAGAATTGGCTGCAATTAGCATTTCCTGCATCTCAATTATGCTTTATATAGTAAAATGAATGCATACATGATAATAAGAAACAGAAGATGTGGTTAGTTCGTAGATCAGCAGTAAAGCTCAGAGTCCTGTAAACCCAAGGCAAATTAATGAGGGCATTTGTATTTTAACTTTTGCCCTATATATGATTATGTTTTCTTTAAAAAATTACTTCCTTTGATTTATTATCAGTGTATGTGCATGATCTATGTGTCTTAGGATTTTTATTGCTGTGAAGAAACACCATGATCACAACTCTTATAAGGGAAAACATTTAATGGGGTGGCTCACATTTTCAGAGGTTTAGTCCATTATCATCATGGTGGGACATGGCAGCATGCAGACAGATATGGTGCTGGAGAAGTAGCTGAAAGTCCTGTATCTTGCAGGCAACAGGAAGTGAACTGAGGCACCGGGTGGTATGTGGAGCATATATGAGACCTCAAAGCCCGCCTCCACAGTGACACACTTCTTCCAATAAAGTCATACCTATTTTAACAAAGCTGCACCTCCTAATAGTGCCACTTCCTTTGGGGGACATCTTCTTTCAAACCACCACAGTATGTGTGTGGGCTCACACATGCTGTTGTATACTTGGGGAGACCCGTAGACATCTTTGTACAGTCAGTTCTCTCTTTCCCCCTTCGCATGGGTTCTGAGGACTGAACTCAGGTTTTCAGGCTTGTCAGGCAAGTACCTTTATCTGCCAAGTCATCTTGTCAGGCCCTTGATCATAGTTTCTTTGGTTTTTAATTCAGAGGGGTTACAGATTTTCCCATAGGAAGGCATATAGACTCACTTGCTGTTACATCTGTCATTTAGATTACTTCTCTTCCTGTGTCATAGTTAATAGGCTCCAGAGTCTCATAAATAACAATAGCACTAAATGACAAGCAGAGCTGAGGGTGTTTTACCACAAAAGTGACTTTTATTTTATAACGTAATGTATATATTCCAAACAACAGCAACAACAACAAAACAAAAACAGAGAACCCTACCCCCCAAAAACCCCTCCAACCCCACTGAGTTATGCAAACATGTACAGTGAAGACCAAAGATCATACTGGAAAGTGGGGTTAGGGCCACAATACTCAAAACTAGCTGTGATGCTTAAAAAAGCTGGTATTGATAACAATGGATGCAAGGTTTTGTACATGTTAAATTATTAATAAATGCATCAATGCTGCCATAAATAAGGCACAATGTCTAGAAAACCATGAAGCTTCCTGAGTCCTTAAAGTGTTATAATGTGTTAGATCACATGAAGAAGAACAATCAGAAATCTGGTAGACAGTTGACCAGATGGGTGGATGTACACGGTTTATAATGCAGTAGGTGAACAAACATGGATGTCTGAGCTGTGTGCGCGCATACATCACATGTGTTCCTGAGCAGTGAGGGTCTGTGCTCACTCACTCTGTGCATCTTGTGGATACAACTGCACATAAGAAAACACAGCATTTGCAAAATGCTCATGTTGTTCTCTAACGTATCAACCTCAATAGAGCAAATCCACATTTTCTAAAGAAACATTTTGGTAGAACTGATTGTATGATCTATTTTCTTTATGGTAGTCAGTATCCAAGATGATGTCTAATTTAAGCAATTAAGAGATATGTACATACTTTATATAACAACAACAACAACAACAACAACAACAACAACAGATCTACACTAGCCCTTCAAGCATCCATAACACACTGCACTTATTTACCTCAAATAGGAAGACAGCATTCCCAGGAAAGGTCTCAGAGGGTGCCACCTTTTAGTATTCAGAATGGGCCATTTTCACTGTCCCATATGTTCTTTAGCAATGAAAGTGCTGATGAGAGGAAAGCAGACATTTTTTACAGCCTTAACTATGTCCTTTTCCACAAGGGACTTATGAGGCAACTTCCTGGTTGGTCAGGAAAGGAATAATGAAAGAACAGACACCATCCAGCATTATGACCATTGAAGGCTATTGCTCAGAAGAGCTTGGTTGTCCAGTCCAGTCCTTGGCGACATCATTGTGGTAATCTGAATGTAGCCATCACAACAGTGTGCAGGAAATTTTAGCACCTGTTACAAAGCAGAGCCTTCTTGCTTCCGGGAAAGCATGTTTCCACATAAGTCTTGCTGCTAAAATTTAGCCACCACACCCTTGACTTCAAAGTTGCTTTTCTTCTAAAAAAAAAACCAAACACAAAGTAATACGGTCTCCCTGCTTTAAGGCATTTCTTCAGGAGAGGGCCTTGGTCTCCAGGAGAGAGATATTACATCTCTGAATCGGGAAATTTAATTCTAAGTGTAATTATACTTGCTTCCTTGCTGTAATTTAAGCACAATTCCTTTTCCTCTGTACTCTGTGGAGGTGAAAACGCATTGTCTTTGAAACAGTCTTCCATTAGCTAGACAATGAATGTTCTCTGACTTTTTGTTTTTTTAATTTAATGCATGCTCAAGCTGTAAACACTATTCTTCCCCTATCTGTTCTAAATTTTCCTAGGTTTGTGGAGATTTTGTTGCAAGGAGGGTGAATTCCTTTTTTTTTTTTAAACTTTCAACAAGAAACAATTGTACAGTAGTACATACTTGTCAGCACTTTCACCTTCTTAATTTCACGATCTGAAGACATTTAATGGAAAATCCAGAAATAGTCAATTCACAAGTTTCATTTTATTGTTAACTATTATTGTTAATTCCACGCTGGGCCTGATTTATAAACTAAACTGTGTCACAGGGAGCTGGAGAGATGGCTGTTGGGTCAGGAGCACTTGCTGCTCTTCTGGGGGACCCCATTTGGTTCCTGCCACTCATGTTGGAAGACTCACAACTGCCTGTAACTCATTTCAGCTCCAAGAGATCGGACATGCTCTTCTTGCTTCTGTGGGCACTTGAATATACATTAACGTTCATTCACAGACACACAGACACATGCACAGACAGACACATACACACAGACACACAGACACACAGAGAGAGAGGGAGAGAGAGAGAGAGAGAGAGAGAGAGAGAGAGAGAGAGAGAGAGAGAGAGAGAGCCCTTTATTGCTTTATCATAGGTGTATGTGAACAGGAAGAAGCAGCCTGTGTAGGATTTGATTCTAGTCTTGCTTTGGCGACTGTGTTAGGGATCTTGAGATATATGTGGTATAGGAGCAGCTATAATGAAAACGATGGGGGCTTTTCCTTTTGTTCCAGTGGGGTTGCATATGCATACGATAAAAAGCACAGTCTCACCCAGAGCTCTGAGAACTGACCGATGTCTTTCCTTGCTTGGTAGCTGACGCCATTGTACGAGCTGGTCAAGGAAGTGCCCTGTGCCTCTGTGAAGAGACTGCATCTGAAGCGGGCTCTTGAGGAGTACCTGGATGAATTCGACCCTTGCCATTGTCAGCCTTGCCAGAATGGTGGCCTCGCTACTGTCGTGGGAACACAGTGTCAGTGCCACTGCAAACCGTACACATTTGGTATGGCGTGTGAGCAAGGAGAACTCGTCGGCAATCAAGCAGGTCAGCGCAATGGGTTTTCACTCCTCATGAGGCGCACACTGAAAAGGGACCTCTCCTTGGCCCTTGGCATGCACTGCTTCGTGTTTGCAGAAGTGAACTTGCACTTGCACGTGGACTCCCTTGGTTTTCCATCTCTACATTATAGCTGCTGAGGTGAAGGTCCTTTGCTCTCTCTTTTTGACTCATCCGAATTAAAAACACCATTCTGGTTTTTTTTTTTTTGACCCCTCATGCTCTCATTCTCTATAGAATAGAATTATGTTTAGAATATCTTCCATCTTTTTTCATCGTTATCTCACAAGGCTTTGCTTTAAAACAGCTCTTTGGGAGCTTCTATCTCCTGCCTAGCCTTTCTGATGGCAAGCTCTTTGGAACATAACACAATTTTGTGTTGTGTACCATTAGTCAATATTTTTCAATAGGCAGGTGGGGTTTCAATTATCTGTTAAAGTGGAAGCATCCTTTGCTGGTAGGGATTGGAATACGAAGTGGGGATGATTATAACGTCTCCCTCCCTTCACTTTGGTCCTTGTCTGGAGAAGCAAATAAATGATGTAATGTACATGAAAGTATTTTGACACTCACAAAATAATCAGCACACTTAAGATACTGCAAGAATTTCTCTACATCAGGCTGGATATGGATACTTTAAGTCAGTGAGGAGAGCCTTTCTGGCTGTTGTAAAACCCGCTAGAGAACACTAGGAGGTACTTGGAGAATAACAAAGGAACAAGAAGTTTGAGTGACTTGTCCAAGACTGTGAACTAATAGAAAACCGTCCCTGGATTCACACCCAGCCACTGCAAGATCTTACAATATGCCCTTTGCAAATCTCTCACAAGGCCGTTATCCCCCTCCCCCAGTAAACACATTAGCAGCAAGCCCAGCACCAAAGTCTGAAGTCTTGTTCTCCAGCAGCCAAGAGCCTCTTTTCTTATATTACAGGAGGGGTTGATGGAGGCTGGAGCTGTTGGTCTTCTTGGGGCCCCTGTGTTCAAGGGAAGAAATCAAGGAGTCGAGAATGCAATAATCCCCCTCCCAGTGCGGGTGGCAAGGCCTGTATTGGAGAAACAACTGAAAGCAGGCAGTGTGAAGAGCAGGACTTGGAGAACTTGCGGTAATGGAGATCAGACCTTTTGGCAGTTACTTAAAGTATACTGTGCAGTGAGCATGAGATTGACAATAGCTGCTCTTAGATGATTAGATGTAGAGTCGTGATTTTTATCACTGTTCGCTTTGTCCCTTAACACTGGAGTCAACAAAGGAGGGACGCCCGTCATGGCCAATAACACTTCCCGTTAGCTTCAGGTTTTTCAGACATCAGGGAGTATACAGGGCTAGTAAATGGGAGTAAGGCCATGGATTTGCCCCCTACTTGCTGTGTAGTCTTGAGCAAGTCACTTGATAGACCTTTAAAATCAGAATAATGGTTGTAGGTAAGCGGATAACAAAATACACGCGCTAAATGAGATCAAGCATGTAAAAGCGGCTGGCACAGGCACATGGAAATCTTCACTGAATGTGTTGACTTTCAGCTACACCACTGCCTCCTATTTTCTTGTGCTCTGGGTCAAGCACAAAGCCAGACACTTTAGATGGATATTTTGCCAGGCTGGTCTGGTGGTGATCTGACACTAACTTTACATTGGCTGGGATCATGCATAAGCTCTCCCAGCTTTCTTGACTCAACTGTACCCCTATGCCAGAATTATTTGAATATAATTATTTATTCACTCCATTGGGACAGGGATTCATGTAGCCCAGGCTGTCTTTAAACTCACTAAGTGACCGAGGGTGACCCTGGACTCCTGATCTTCCTGCTTCTATGTCCTAAGAGCAGCTTGTGTCACCGTGTCCAGGTCTCCCCCCCCTCCCATGGCAAAATTATTTCATTTTTCTGAGCATGAAGACAATTTTATTAGAGTTTAAAAGAAACACTCCTAGGGTGAGTGATCTATAAATCTCATCAGCTTCCCAGAGGAGAAAAATGGAAGAGTAAAGAGGGAAGGAAAAAAAAGAAAGAAAGAAAAGAAAAGCCATGCTGTTTAAACTGACATTTGGGGATACTTTTGCAGTGGACCTATCTAAAAAACTCCAAAAGTGCATTGGTTGGTCCATTTGTGGCATATTCCAAAGTTCAGAAACTAGACAAAAAAAAAAAATCTTCCAGTAAGATAATTTGAAGGTCGTGTATGAGTTAAAGAAAGAAACAAGGTGTTTAGGTATGTGATAGATAAGGACCTAGGCTGTCTTTCATGCCTTGTAAAATAACAATAGCCAGTATCAGTGAGGAAGCCAAAGGACAATGGGTTATAGTGAGAAAAGAAGGCGCATGTACCTCCAAGAGGATGAGTGGGTGGAAACAGTTCTCTGCCTGAGGGGGCCCATTTCCCTCCCTTTTACACTAAATTAAATCTATTCAATGGAGGAGTAACAAACCCTTATATGTAAAGCTAGAGAGAGGGGAACATTCTAAAGGGAACACGTAAATAATCTCCTCCTCATTCTCCTCCTGTTCTTTTTGGTTGTTTTTGCTCCAATGAGGGAATGTATCCCTCTGATCATCAGAAAGAGGAAAATTTTGATCATCACTTCACATTTCTGGTTTCCTTGCGGTGTTGCAAAAGATGAGGAATTTGGCTGAGAAGGAAGTGTCATAGCCTGCTTGTGTTCCTCTCGCTCAGGTTTCACTCACTGGACAGGATTGGTAGTATAATGATCACAGAGGCAGTATGGACAATCACTGTTTAAAGATGGATGTCTCCATTATCATTATCGTAATTAGAATCTCTTGTAGGGCTGATCATGGTGATGGTAAATTTTCAGGAATAGCACTTAAGAATCTCTGCTCCTTTTAGACTTGATATTCTTTCACCAAGTAGAATTAATTTCATGATAAAAGGATTTCAGAACCTAGCATTAGGAGGCACAGTGATATCTGAGACAGACAGACTCCAGAAATAACAAAATGTAGATGCATTACCTAAAGACTCTCATCTTGCTTCCTGCTTGCTTCTCATACTATGGATCCTGTAGATATTTAAGTCACTGTCTTTTACTAGATTGAGTTTATGCTCAAGGTATTTAAAAAAGTATAATGTGGTCACATATTTGGTTCTGAGAATAACAAAAACATATATTTATGTTCTTGTACTTTCTACTTGCATACCTTCAGATATAAATGAAAAATTTAATGTAATATACTATATTAACTAAATTGTGGAAGCCAATCACATTGATTTCTATTTATTTCTGTTTTTTTTTCCAGATTAATTGAGCCACATTGCTTTCATTTGTCTTTGGTTCCAAAAGGATTCTGCCCATCACCCCCTGCCTTAAAAGATGGATTTGTTCAAGTTGGTTATGAAAAGATATCTTTCTCTTTTATAAATATTCCAACTTATATCTCTTTACTTGGCCATAACCTATCTCCTTCTCCATGGTGAAATAGTGGTAAAATATTTTATATGTGCATTTTGACTTCAGTAGTGGGGGACTTCATCTGTGGCATTTCCTCTTTAGGCCAAGGAGATTAAATTTTGTAGAAGTTAGCATTCCTTCTATGGTTTGGGATGTCAATATTGACATACCTGATAAATTAGAGATACCATCATGCCAGAGGGCTAGTCAACATCAATGTTACTAAGTGTGAATGTACACACAAATTCTTAAGATTAAAGAATTTTCTTTATTCTTTTCATCGAAAAAAGGCTTTTCTTAAAAAATTTCATTTCGAAGCATTTTATTTACCTAAAGAGATATTTTTTTTAACCATCGTCTGATGAGATATAGGTTATCATACTTTTACCAATTTTTATGTTCATAAAAGGACCCTGCTCAGCCAGGCGGTGGTGGCGCAGGCCTTTCATCCCAGCACTCGGGAGGCAGAGCCAGGCAGATCTCTGTGAGTTCGAGGCCAGGCTGGGCTACCGAGTGAGTTCCAGGAAAAGATGCAAAGCTACACAGAGGAACCCTGTCTTACCGCCCCCCCCCCCAAGGACCCTGCTCATCTTCCATTGGCTGTTCTAGTGATGTCACTTGGCATTGCGATCCTCATAATTAGTTCTGGTCCCAGTTTTTCCGATGATTGAGCTTTGAGTCCAAAGGTCAATGGCATCTCTTCATGGCTCACACAAGAGACATGGCTTCATAAGGATACCCTCCTTGCTGCCAGCTTTATCTTCTTCATGAGACATTTTCTCATAACAATGAGAGTTTGCTTAAGTTTCCACAAATGTATATACTGTTGAGAAAGTGAAGAGGCAGAGAAAGAAGGGGATAAGGTAGAAAATGGTAGAATGTTCTACACACTCCCCATGATCTCTGGGGCTTTAAATAAAACATGTTTAGAGAGCAATATAATATAAACTCATACCTTAGCAACCCATGAAGCTCTTCTGCTTTTTTAGGAGCCAACATTTTTAAACACTGTTTCAGAAGGTCCACTTAGGTCACTCAGGGAACTTTAAAATAGAGACTGCTGCTTGATTCCCATCCTCCAACGCTTTCTGTTCAGTAGGTTGAGGGTGGAGCCTGGGAGTCTTCCTTTTTGATTTCTCTAAGTGGTTTTCGTATAGCAATGTTTGGATGGTGTTTTGTCAAACTTGCTCATCATGAAGTCCCTCTTGCAAAGTAGAAGAAGGCCGAGGGCCTACAGTCAGAAACTGACGTGTACCTTCCCCATTGTTTCCCATTAGCGTCTATGAAGGAGGCAGACCAAGCCTGGAGTAGTATGTCTGGCAATGATAAGGAGGCACTGGGAAATTGGGTTCTATTTCCTAGAGTAGAGCTGGGTGAGATGCCATCTCCAAACCACTCCCTAGGCCTGCATTTCTTCAGCATTTCCCTGGGGGCAGAGAATCAGAAAGTAAGGAAAGGAAGCAAGAACCCCAAATGAGAGCAATTATCCCTTCTCAGACTGGGATTTGAAATTCCTTGCTTTATTATGACAACTTACCTCCCAACATTATAGGCTAATAAAATGTGTAATCCATTCAAAGCAGCGTTTCCATAACTATAGTGAAGAGTGAGAGAAGATCAACATCGTATTTTTTAGAAGTCATCAATGAGCTAGGTGTGGTGGCACATGCCTGTAATCCCAGCACTTGGGAGTTGGAGGGGTGAGGTTCTGAGTTTGAGGCCAACTAGGGCTCCTTAGTGAATTCCAGGTTTGAGAGGCACAGTGAGACTACCTCAGAAAGCAAAACCAACCATGAGCTGACAAAATGTCATCAATCTGAAAGACTTCCATGAAGATATTGAGAATAATTTCTGTTATGCTGACATTTATTAGGTAGTGTTGTCAATGAATAGAATACACACCCTTCACATGAAGAACTAAGGAAAAAAAAAAAACTACTTCCAAAATGTGGTGGCAAACTGCCTTTTCCTGTAAGTGTATAAGGGAAGGAAATTATTATAATGGTGTCCACTAAAGCGATCTTAGTGAGATGCTTACTTAGTGCAGCACTTGGTATTTTGGGAGCAATCTATATATTTATGATATGTTGGCATTTCTGGCTTTATTTCAATCAGTGGTGGTACTAGTGTTGTTGAATAGACCCTTACAGGGGAGAATGCTTTATATTGATTTTCTAAATCAATTGTTTGAATGTGGGTTGACCGATGATTAAAGTTAATTATGATTTGCAGGCCAAATAAACCTGAAGAAACAGTCTGTTAATGAGAAATAGGCCAACTCAACCTTTCTTCATTTTTTTATCTTTGTTTAGGATGAAGGTACCATGTTTCCTGTTGGGAAAAACATAGTATATGCTTGCAAGGAAGGGTATTCCCTTATTGGAGATCCTGTGGCCAGATGTGGAGAAGATTTACAGTGGCTTGTTGGAGAAATGAATTGTCAGAGTGAGTAGTCTTGGTTGTAGCATATGTCCTAAGATGACAGAATGACAAAGAAGAAAGTGGATCAGGATAAATAACCACTCATGTTAACCCCAACGCGACAGAGCAAATTGTCATCGGCTTTACATTATCAGCAACTCACTGCCTTTTCCTGAAAAGCTGACAGGAGCCTGCATTAGTTATTTTTCTCACCACTCTGACAAAAATACCAGATCAAAACAACTTAAGGAAATAAAGACTTATGGCGGCTCACCGTTCACAGAGAAGGTCCATCATGATGAGGAAGCCTTGGCGGAGGGACATTGGGTGGTTGCTCCTGTAGCATCCACAGCCAGGAAGCAGAGAGAGATGGATGCTGGTGCTCATGTCACTGTATCTATAATACTTTATATTCTTTGCTTTGCTTTTCCATGTTGAGTATTTCTATGGACTTATCTTTCACTCATGAAATTTCTGTGTAATTGTGGTATAGTCTTTTAAGGATTCAATTGAACTGTTAATATATTTTTCTGCTATTTATATTTCCCAGTTTTTTGTTTTGTTTTGTTTTTCAAGACAGGGTTTCTCTGTGTAGCCCTGGCTGTCCGCGAACTTACTCTGTTGACCAAGCTGGCTTCAAACTCGGAGATCTGCTTGCCTCTGCTTCCTGAGTGCTGGGATTAAAGACATGTGCCAGCAGCACCCTGATACTTTCCAATGTTTTGTAGAAAATTTCCATCTTGTCATTTAGGTTTTTGCTTGTTTTTATTTTGTTTCTTTGTTTGTTTTTTTTTTTTTTTTGAGGCAAAATTTCACTCAGTTGCCCACATTGTTGTGGAATTCACCTGACCACAGTAATGGGAATCCTCTTGCCTCAGCCCCCCAAGTGTTGCGTTCACAGGCATGAGACACTATACTTGCCATCATTTAGATTTCCCAACAAAGTAGTTGCAGCTTTTTCAAGGCACATAACTATTAATTTCATTCTTTGCATCTCTTGTGACTGTTGTATTTTTAGTGGACACATTTTGGTCATTCATATGGCTTTGAATGTTAGATTAGTTTTGACCAAATGCCACTCTGCACATGAAAAACTGTAAGAACAATTTTAGGCTTTGATGACATCTTTGGAGAAGACGAGTTTTCTATCTGGTCAACAATGAAGCTGCTTTATGACTGCCTTTATTCCAATGGTGTCTAGCCACTAAGTGATGTCGATGAAAAGTAGGACTTTCTACCTGGGTATTCCACCCCCCTTTTTTGACAATACTGGAGCCCTGGATCCTCTACCCTGTGATTCTCTTGCAGTCTCCATAAACAGTTTAGCCCTGAACTGCAATTCTCTCCTCAGTTTGTTCTTTACCACGTTCTTATTTTTATTTTGTTTTAGTTTTCCAGATTTACAAATACCATGTAGAGAAAAGTATTACCAAATCTGTAACCACTAACTTAGATTTCTCTTCTGTCTGAAATCCTGGACCTTCAAATCTCCACTCTTTTGACAACTCTCTGATTTTCAAAAACATTTTTCTTTTACTCTTGTGCAACTTTCTTATTTGTCTTGGTGGGAGAGAGCTGAAGGACATTCTTGTAATAGATCTGGCAGATGTATCATGCCAGAAACAAACTCAGTGCCAGATTTGGAAGGCATACCATGTGACTCATGCTTAGCCTTATTCCACCAGTACACAACATATTTGGCAAAATACAGGCACTCAATAATGATAAATACTGTGTTTGAATAAATGAATGACTGCGACTTCTGATAAAGACAGTGCTGAAACATAGCAATGTTGTATACTATTGTCCAAAATCCATGAGGGACTTTGCAAAGATTTTTGTTTTCAGTCATGATTTCTGACTTGCTTTTCCTAACTATATATATTTTTTTCATTTTTTTCTGCTGTTTTATTTTTAAATAGATTTGAACTAATGAATGCCAGTAAGGGAAGGTTTGAGATGGGAAAAACACAGAACATTGCACACTTTTATGGCTGCAAGGTGAAAGGTGCTGCTTTGAATTTTTAGATAGTGACATATCTAATTAGAGCTAATGATATGCAAATGAGTAAAGCTCTTGGGGAAATTCTGGTGGGACATCACCTCACTACAGAGATAAGTGGCAGCTGTGAAGTCTGCTTTTAGCAGCAGCCTGGGCTTTGGGACTCTATTTGTAGGCTTGTTCATTCTAGGTTGTCACATTACTTTGAGGGCAGGGGAAGGAGATGACAGCTGTTTTGTCTTCACTCATTCATTGGTCAATTACGTGTCAGACACCATGGAGTGTGCCTTTTGCAGCACCCTCTGAGAAGACTCTCTGTTTTTCTTGCTTGTCCTCTGCTATGAAAAGGCAGAGCATGTATATTAGCACACCCAAAGGCTGTCTTTAAAAAGGTTATTTAGGAAAGCGGTGACCCTTGCATTCTGTTCTGCTTTATCTTCAGAAATTGCCTGTGCTCTACCCGTACTGATGAATGGCATGCAGATTCACCCCCAGAAACCCCTTTACATGGTCGGTGAGAAGGTGACCCTCTCCTGTGCAGGTGGCATGTCCTTAGAAGGTCCTTCAGCGTTCCTCTGCGGCTCCAGCCTTAAATGGAGTCCTGAGCTGAAGAACACCCAGTGTGTGCAAAAAGGTGAGTGGCCTCTGTGTGTCTTCAATGCCACCTGTGCCCAGACAGGTGAGAGTCCTTATGGTGCCCTTCATGACATTGTGTCACAGTGCGTCATTCTCGCCATCTGGCTCCCTAGGAGAATGAGGTCAATGTGTAGACAGTTACAATAGACTCGTGGAGTGCAGGGGCGGGAGAGGTTGCCGCCCTGAACTTCAGTCCTCCATAGAGAAGAATAGCTTTATATCTGTTAGAGTACCAAAAAAAATGAAGGCTTTTTGAAAGCTGATGTTTGGTTTTCTTCTGATTTCCTAAGCTCAGAGTTAGGATGAAAATTTATTTTCAATTTTGAATGCTTTATTTCTGGACTCTCAGAGCTTATTGATATTAAAGTTGAAAAATGTATAAAACATTTATATTTAACACTACAAAGTAGACATTATTCAAAGAGAAGTCTTGTAGGTCGGGAAGCTACTCTTTGTAAGGCTAAGTAAGATCTACATTTTCAGGAAGAAATAAAAGATAAGAATTTAGATGAGCTCAGTAGTTAGAGCCTGTTTTATTTAATACCAGACAGGTGATGTCTCTAATTCTGGCCACCCCATGATCAAGGCACAGGACCCAATCACTCAATGACTAGAGTTCAAGAGATGCAGAATCCAGGCTTTAGGTTGATGTTTTTGTAACTAAGGACAGGGAAGAGGTATGAGGGGCTTGTTAGGGGCAGAATTGGGGAAGTTAGCTGTTTTTCTTAGATAAGCCTTGTGATTGCAGACCTGTTGTCTCTGCAACCACTGGCTCCTGGGATTGGAGTCAGCTATCCTTTCTTCGGCAGTCCCCAAATAGGTGCTTTGGGGCACTTTGAGCTCAGTCTCAGTCCCTTGGCTTTTAGCTGGGGTAGGGGGTGTGGGAGTTGTGGGTGATTTCTTGGTAGTGGAAATCCAGCAATCTAGTATTCTAAACATTAGTCACATGTGAATATTTTTTTAAGAACCTAAGATAAACTGGTTGTTGTGGTGCACATCTTTAATCCCAACACTCAGAGGCAGAGGCAGGCAGATCTTTGTGAGTTTGAGGCCAGCCTTATCTCCATAGTGAATTCCAGGACAGCCAGAGCTGTATAAAGAGACCCTGTCTCAACAAACAAACAAACAAATACCTAAGACAGGAAAAACAATTTAGAAAGACAAAATTATGTATTTTCAGAGGTTTTTAAATGGGCCAAATATTTTTTTCAAAAACATATTTATTGTTTGATTGCATATTAATATATGTAAATATGTTTTTATTTAATAATTTAAAAAGATGAATTTGTTTTTATTTTGTTTGCATGCATATTTTGCCTGCATGTATGTAAGTGCACTGTGTGTATGCTCAAGGCTTGCAGAGGCCAAAAGAGAGCCCTGGATGCCCTGGAATTGGAGTTAAAGACAGTTGCGAGAGGTTAGGTGGGTGCAGGAACTGAGCAAGAGCAGCAAGTACTCGTAACTGCTGCGCCATCTCTCCAGCCGGGAAAGATGCTTTTTAACAATTATAACCAGGAAAGAAGGAAAGCCCATGTGCATGCTAGTCTACGTAATATTTCTTTAGTGTAAAAACTTTAATTCGGTGCTAAAATCTGTCTGTTCTTATGAGGATGAAGCCCTGGATTCTATAACGACTACAGTTAAGCGAATGAGACGCTTACAGCTGAGACGAACAGGCTTCTTGGAGCCCTGGTCCACTGAATTAGATATGGACTGTGGCGATGCATGGCCAGTAGAGAGGAGCAGAGTGGACTAGCGGAACGCCTTCCACATTAGCTCTGATGTGAACTCTCTCCTGAACACATCAGAAAACAATTGCTGTCTTCTATGTTCCCTGCAGCATAGGGTTGTGTAAAGTAACGCACCTGTACCTGTGCTCCTAAAATGAAAGAGAACAATATATACTTAATGAGGATTTACTTTGGTTTCCAAGGAAATTAGGCAGTTGTTTTTCTGAAATGCCCGCTTCTGTCACTTTATAGTATAATTTAGTATGTTTTTTTCCCCCTCTCAGAAGACAATGGTATTATGGTTGGTTCTAATTAAGGATGTTTTATGGACTTGTGTATTTTTCTGACTATGTAGATAACAATCATAACTGCACTTGAGACAGACCTATAGCAAACAAAACTTCCTATGTTTATCAGCTTTCAAAGTTAGTGCTGTAAAATGTTGGTTGTGCATGGGGATGGAGACATGGTTCAGTGGGTGCAGTATTTGCTGCATATGTTGAGGACCCTAGTTCAGATCTCCACCTTTCAGATGCAAGCTGGGCATTGTGGAGTGTGTCGTTAATCCCAGCACCAAGGGCATGGGGACAGGTGGATGCTGATAGCTGGCTGGTTGGCCAGTCTAGCCAAAATGACAAACTCCAGGTTCAAAGAGACACCTTGGCTCAAAAATAAGGTGAAGAGTGATAGAGGGAGACACCCTGACATTGATCTCTAGCTTCCATATATGCATACACTTGCACACATGCACACACACACACACCACCACCACTACCACATACACATCTCTAACACACACACAGACACACACACACACACAAGCAATAAATCCACAGAGTCTTTTAAAGGGCAAGAAATTTATTAGGGTTAAAACTCACTAGAGCATGGGAGATTTATCGTAGGGTCCTGGAAAGCCAAACTGATCCACACTGTTCTTCTGCCTATTCCATCTCAGCATCCAAAATCCAAGAGGGGAGAGAGACCACCACATGCATCTCAGTTCTTCAGGGTCCCAAGAGGCTATGTCCCAGGGGGATGTACTTCAAGGTCATAGGCATAGAGCAGTTACCTGCTCCCTCTCTAGGGGCGGTGCTTCAAGGTCAAAGCCAGAACAGCTACCCACTACCCACACAAACACACCAACACACACACCTCTAACACACATACAGGCACACACCACACACACACACACACACACACACACACACACACAATATTAAAGAATAAGTGAATAAGGTACTAGGTTTTTGAATATTCAATCCTTTAGAAGTTGTGCTAAGTACACAAACACATGCATATTCCACACACATACAAACACAAATATCAGTTGAGTAATAGGTAAGTGAATGAAGTACTAGATCTTTAAACAACTAAATATTTTGCTAAGTTGTACATATCATAAGATTTACTATTTTAATCATTTTTATATACAGGTAACTAATATTAATCACACTCTTACTGGTGAACAGCTGTCATCAATGTCTATTGCATATAAATGTGTTTTGATCTAGCAAATAAAATTAAAAATATTTTACCAAATAATAACAAATTCTGGCAGTGCAAGGAACCCTTACATATGACTGATGGGAATATAGATTAGTCCAATCACTGTGGAAACCAATTCAGAGATGCCTCAAACAATCACAACTAGAACTACATATATCCCAATGACATTACTTACCCGATGGGATATAAGTCACCACAGGACATAAATACCTGCATATCCATATTTATTACGGCACTCACACCAGCAGAGATGGAATTAGCTTGGATTTGTACCAACAGATGAATGGATGAACAAAATTTGATTTATTGTACACAAGACCCGCTTAAGATCAAACTAGAAAGAAAAATCCTAGCATGCCTAGCGAAGGAAGTCATGAAGTTCCACCACTAGCTAAGGAGCTAGGTAATGGATGGCTGCTGTGTGTAGGGTCAGTTTTCTTCAGGAATGCAGCCTGTGAGAGGCTACCTAGGCACCAGTAGATGATCAAACACCCATACACATACCAGCATCACTGCGTCAACTCACTGGGCTAAGAAAAGAAAGAAGAGCATAAGAAGTTGGGAGGAAATAGGTGTGTGAGGGGAGGACAGTAGAAGAATTCAAGGGGAGAGAATGAGGTGTAAGTTGATACTTTAAAAATATTAAATACAAATTAAAAAATGAGAACAAGAAGAAAATGTGGTATATAAACATAGTGGAGTTTTGTCACCCTCAAAGAGAAACAAAACTGCATCATTTGAAAGAAAATGATGGAGCTGGAGGCCATCATGGTAAGCAGAATGAGACAAACACATGTTTTTCTCTCATACGTACAATGCAGGCTTAAAATATGTATATGAGGCTTGGTCATGTAGCTCAGTAGGTAGAAGCCCATGCTGTACAAGCATGATGACTTGAGTTTGACCCTTGGAGCCAAGTGAAAAGCCAGATAGAGTAGTGAGCATCTGTAACATGGTGAGAAGGAAGGTCATAGGTCAGCCATCTGGAGTGTGTGGTGAAATAAGAACCCTTGCCTCCAAAACAGGTGGAAGAAGTACACATACTTCTCAAAGTTGTCCTGTGACCTACACACACATACACACACACACACACACACACACACACACACACTGTACACATATGTGCTTGTGTAAAACAACAATAAAAATAAAAGCAGCAGTACTAAATGTATTTGTTATTAAAGTAGACAGCTATTTAAAGGAAAGAATGGGAGCAAGAAGAAGGCAATAAGAGAGAGTACTAGGGAGCTTAATATAAGCAAAGCACAATGATGTGCATCAATGAAGATATCATAATGAAATCTATTAGTTCATAAGCTAGATTAGTTACTTTTCCGTTGCTTTGATAAAATACTATGACCCGAAGCAATTTACAGAAGAAAGAGTTTATTTGGTTCCAGAAGGAGAGTCCATAATGGTGAGGGAGTGATGGGACCAGGTGACAGGAGCCGGAAGCTGGCTGATTGCATCACAACTGCACCCAGGAAACAGAGAGTGAGAAATGGAGGTGGAACCAGGCTAAATTCTCAAAGCCCAGTTCTAGTGATATATCTCCTCCAGCAAGACTGTACCTTTGCAAGGTTCTATAACCTCCCCAGGCAGTGCCACCAAGTGCTCAAATACATGAGCTTATGGGAGACATTTTTAATTCAAACCAAAATATATGCTCACAAAAAGCAGAAAACCGTTTTACCTTAAAATCATTTTAGATCTCAGAACAGTAGCAAAATATAGATTCTATACACCCTCCCCTAGCTTCACATTTTTCACAAATTGACATAACTTAGTTGATGAAAACAAAGAAACTGCTGGTTGTGGTGGCCCATATCTCTTGTCTTAGTTACTGTTGTATTTGCTCTGAAGAGACACTGACCAAAGCAACTCTTGGAAAAGAAAGAATTACAGTTTTAGCTCATTATCATCATAGTGAAGAATGTAGCAGCAGCCAGGCAGACATGGCACTGAAGAAGAAGTTGAGAGCTTTACATCCTGATCTGCAGACAGCAGGGAGAGAGAGAGAGAGAGAGAGAGAGAGAGAGAGAGAGAGAGAGAGAGAGAG